>JAJJKW010000426.1:0-30143 GCA_023805745.1 Isotricha sp. YL-2021b | reverse complement strand
CCCCAATCCCCAATCCCCAATCCCCAATCCCCAATCCCCAATCCCCAAATCTCTTTCAATTTAAAAATTTTTTTACTGAATTTTTTTATAAATAAAATAATAATAAAAATTAAAATAATTCTAAAAATTAAAAATAATAATATTCAAAAAAAATTTAAAAAAAGAATTATTTAATTTAATTTTTAAAAAAAATGAAAATTAGTCTAAAGCCCACATATCAAAATCTTTTAAAAGAAGAGCAAACTTTACTAAATTTATATATTAATGAATATCATGATATGTTTCAATATATTTTAATTCAGACTCAAAATGAATTTATAGAGAATATAACAAAGAGAGTAGAACTAACATTAAAAAAAAAATTTAACGACATCCCGTTAATAATTAAGAAAAATGTGGAGCAATTTTTAATAGAACAAATATATTTAAAAGAATATTCTTTAGCTTCAATTTCATTAAAATCAATAAAACGTAGATTACATGATTCTTCAAAAATTTTTACTGGAAAAATTATTGAACATTGTGAAAAAGATAAAAAAGATCAATATTATATTCATTCTTGTGGAAATAAATTTTATATTCATAATTATAAACCTGTTGTTAATTTTGAAAATTTTCAAGAACCAGAAAAAAAAACAGAAAGTTTTTTAATTTGTCTTGATTGTAATATGATATATAAAAGTAATTTAATTAAATTTCACTGTAATGAGAAAAAAATTGATTTTTATTCTAAAATTTATAATGAAGGAAAAGATAAAGAATTACCTTTTGCAACATGGAAAAAATATCATTGTAAAGCAATAATAAATGATACAATGAAATGTCCAATTTGTAAAAAAAGTTTATTATATGATAAAGAAAAAGATAAATTAATATGTAAAAAATGTAATAAAACAGTAAATCCAAAAAAAATAACATGGAAATGTTTAATTTGTAAAAAAGATTTTACATCAGAAGCAAAAGAATATAATAATTTAGAATATAAAAATATAAAATTATGTGTTAAAGAAGTATTATTAAATAAAATAAAAGCAAAACCAGAGAAAATAATATGTAAATGTAATATAAATATAAATAATACAATTTTTTATCATAAACCTTCTTGTTCAGGTGAATTATATATTGGAGAAATGGATAAAAAAAAAATTGTAGTTTGTAATAAATGTGATTCTTTAGGATATTATGAAAATTATATTTGGACTTGTCCTCATTGTCAAAAAAGATTTAGAATAAAAAATGAAAATAATCAAATAAATAATACTGAAAATAATAATAATAAAAAAAATCATATAAATAAATTAAAAAGTAATTATGAAATAATTTATCGTTCTGGAATAAAAATAAAATCTCCTTTAATAAAAAAAGGAAGATGTGAATCTTCAAGTCCTGAAGAAAATAAAAAAAATCAAAGAATTTGGAGATCTTCAAATAAAAATTATTTAATAAATTATTTAAAAAATAATGATTCAAGTAATGATCTTTCATCTTTTGCAAGAAGATTTAATTCAAGATCTCCTTTACAAATTATGAGAAATTGTTTAAATGATGGAAAAAATTTGAAAGCTGATTTTGATAATTGTATTTTAAAAGAAGAAGATGAAAAATTAGAAACTGATGAAATTCAATTTAGAAAAACTGAATCAAATTTATTTAATATGATTATGGGATATAATTTTAATAGAGATAGATCTAAAGAAAAAAATAAAGGAATTTCTCCTAATAAAAATTATATTAAAGGAAATAAAAATTCAAATAAATTTTCTACTTCAACTTCAGAAAATTCAATAAGTGAAAAAGAAAAAAATGAAAAAGAAGAGAATAATAAATTTATTGAGGAAAAAGAAAAAGAAATAGAAAAATTAAATGAAAAAGAATTTGATATAAATAATTTAGAAATAAAAGAACAAATAGGAGAAGGTTCTTTTGGGAAAATATTTAAAGTAATAACTCCATCAGGAAAAATATATGCATTGAAAAAAATAATGACAACAAAAAAAGAAGATATAGAAGATGTTCAACATGAATATAATATATTAAAAGAATTAAAAAAATGTTCAAAAAAATATAATTTAATTAACATATATAATATGCAAACTAAACAATTAGATCCAACAACATTTGTATTATATGTTATAATGGATTTAGCATCAAGAGATTGGGAAACAGAAGTATTAGAAAGAGGAAAAAAAAAGAATTTTTATGATGAAAGAGAATTAATAAAAATATTAAGTGATTTAGTAAAAACATTTGCTCAATTACAAAGAATGAATATATCTCATAGAGATATTAAACCACAAAATGTATTATATTTTGAAGAAAATAATTCATATAAATTAGCTGATTTTGGAGAAGCAAAAGAATTAATAACTAATAGTGAAGTAACTGCAAAAAGAACTTTAAGAGGAAGTGAATTATATATGAGTCCATTATTATTTAAAGCAATGAGAAATAAAAGAGTATATATTAAAGAAGTTAAACATAATATATTTAAAAGTGATGTTTATTCTTTTGGTTTATTAGCTCTTTTTGCTGCTGCTCTTAATTATAATGCATTATATGATATTAGAGAATTAAATAGTAATTTTTCTGTTAGAGTTGTTTTAGAAAAATATTTAAAAAGACATTATTCTCCTGTTTTTATTGATTTATTAGCTACTGTGTTAGATGTTGATGAAAAATCTAGAATTGACTTTTTAGATTTAGAAAAATTATTTGAAGAATATGAAAATTAAAATTGTGGTTTTTGAAGAGTTTTAATTTTGGTTTGTTCTTTTTTTATACTTTGAAGTAATTGTTAATTTTTAATAATTAAATGATATAAATATATATTTTCTCCATTAGTTCAAATTAAAAAAATAAATTACCATTAATATTATTATTAACTAAAATTACGTAGAAATAAATTTAATATTACCTCTGTATAATTTATAAGTTTACATTAGATGGATAAGAGATAAATTTTATCCCTCTCTTTTTTTAAAAGTTACAATCACAAATTAACATTAATTAACAACTCAATTAAAACAAATAAAATAATTAAAATATTTCACAAGTTTCACAACAAACATCTTCATTATCAATTATTCCATTACTTTTAAAAGCGTTCATTTTATTTTCTTCTTTATAACTTTCAACATCAATAATTTCAATAAAAGTTGTTTCTATTTTTTTAATTTTTTTATTAGTTTTTTCACTTAAACATTCACTATCTTCATCATCTTCATTAACACATTTTAAAGCATCATCAGCAAAACTTATTTTTTGTTTTCCTCCTTTTTTTATTATTTCTCCAAATATATCTTTTCTTATTTTTATTGCACTTTGAAGTGTTAAAACTGGAGTACTCATTGTTTTTCTTGGAGGTTTAAATTTTACTCTTTTATTTGTTGATGAATTTGTTGAATCAAATCTTGGAGAATTTAAAGATGTTTCATTTAATGTTGGAGTCTTTGAATCAGTACTCATTATATTTTTATTTTAAATGAAAATTATATTTTAGGATTTTTATTAAATATTATAATAGGAAAAACAAAAAAAAAACATATATAAAAAAAAATAAATTTTTATCTTAAAAATCAATATAATAAAAAAATAAAAATAAAAAAAAAACAAAACCAAATATAAAAATCCTCATATAAAAAAAGAAAGAAAAACCGAATTGAAAACTCCTTATAAAGAAAAAAAAAATATATATCCAAAAATAAAAACAAAAAAATATATATTTTTTTTAAATAACAGAATCCATTTTAATTTCTTTAAGTTTACTACTCAATCCACTTCCACTACTTCCAGTCAGTTTAAAAATCCCATCAAAAACCATTAACTCTGCGGAAGTAGTATCCAATCCAGTAAATCCCGCAAAATCATTAACACAGCACCCAGCAGCAATAACATCACTTCCTCTATTAATAGTTCCAGCAGCGATTGGAACTTGAAATAAATTACTTAACTCATCTAATTCTGCAGTACTAGTCATAGGATGAACTAAACCACCTTGATTACTAATAACACAATAAGATCCTACTAAAACATTTTTAGCAACAGTTGTTCTAAAAACTTCTACTTTTAATATATCTTGTATTATTTCCTCTGTTTCTTTATCTAATTCAGGATGAACTATTGCAACATAATCATTACATGCTATACAATTTCCTAATGCTGATAAACGTTCTTCTACTCTTTTTATTTCTACTTTATCAGGAAGAGAATTTCTTAAATATTGAAGTTCTAAATCTGTTGTTGTATTTGGAACTAAAAGACCATTTTTATTTCCACATGTTAAACGACCTACTATACGTGTTCCTCCTATTGATGTATGAACTACTGGAATGTGAGATCCTAAGTCAGCCTCGAAAAAACTGTAAAAATTTTCGGAACCGGCATTACTTACTAAGCAATATGCATTTGTTAGTTTTGCAAATACTCCAATATCGTTGGAATTCTCAAATTGGATTCTTGTTGCCATTTTTTTATTTTTTTTTAATATGATTTTTTTTTTGAGTTTTTAAATATTATTTTTAATTTTTTTTTTCTTTTTTCATTATGGGTTTTTATTTTGGATGAATAATTTTGGGAGTTTCTTTTATTATAATTTTTATTATATCTTAAAAAAAAAATAATAAAAAAATAATATTTTGTGAATGTTAAAATTCAATTTTAAATTTTAAAAATAGTAATAAAAAAAAAAATCAATCCTATAGAATAACCCTATTATTATTATAATTATTATTATTATTAAAACTGAAATTTCTTAACAATCATAAATATCAGGTAAAGGTTTAGGAACATACTCAACTCTATAAGTAGTTTCTCCTTGAAATGGTAATTCTCCAAATGGAATATTTTGTTTGAAGAAATTAGGATCTTTCCCTAATCCAGATTCCATACCAAGAGGAATATAATTAGCTTCATAAGTACTTTTATTAACAGGATCTCCATAACCTAATTTATAATGTGTTTTTTTTAAATCATCAATAAGTCCTTTTCCCAAAGCACCTCTTGCTTTCGCAGCTGCATTAGGATCATATTTATAAGCATCCCCAAAAGTAGTAGAATAATCAGGAATATTATCACCTAAACCCCAATGAGCATTTTTAATATCTTTAACTAAATCACCCATAAAAGGATTTTCAGCCTTCATAGGAATATAATTAGCTTTAAATTCAGTTTCCCATTGTCCAGGACCAGTCCAAGCAATATTAGATTTATATTTTGGAATTTTTGCACTTTCAATTCTTTTTTTTGGAGTATGAGTAACATTATATGTTGTATCATAATTACCTGTAAAAGGAACTTTATCTCCAATATCCCAATGAGAACCTCTTAAAGCTCTATCATCTAAAGGAGGATTTGCAGTTAAATCTTGTGGAGTATAATCTTGTAAATAAATAGTATTTAATTCATCTCCATATGGAATATTACCTAAACCAAAATGATGTCTTCTTAAATCAGTTACTAATTCTTTATCAAGTCCTGCTGGATTAATAGGTTTTTTTATATATGTATCTCTATATATTGTTGATTTTGTTGGATCGTCATCTCCAAATTTAAAATTAGTTTTTGCTAAATCTTTTCCATATGGATAAGGCTCTGAAAGTGGTTTTGGAACATAATCGTGATTCTGAGTTGACATCCAAGGTGCTTTATCACTACCAAAATGATAATGACTTTTTTGCAATTCCGCAGTAGAAATATTAGCATCATTTTTTTGTAAAGGAGGTTTTTTAAATCTATCTTGATGTTCAGTTAAATAATCAGGATTATCATTTCCTAAAACATAATTAGTACTTCTTAAATCATTTGTCATTTTCGGTTGTTCTAAACTAGGTTTTTTAATATATTCATCTTGATATTCAGTTTTTAAAGTAGGATCATTACTTCCCATAGTGAAATGACTTCTTCTTAAATCGGCTTTAACATCAGCATCTAATTGAGCTGGTTTTCCTCCTAAAGCTCCTAAATTTTGATCTCGAGCTGTTGTGTTATATGGTGTTTGGTAGTCTCCAAATTTAAAGTGGGATTGACGAAGTCCTGGACCCTGTGTTTTGTTAAATTCTAAAGGGTATTCTGGGTAGTCATGCTTGTATTGAGTCAAATAATATCCAGCTATTTTTATTGGGATGTTTTATATAATTTATATTTTTACGTCTGGATCCTAAGGTGTAATGGGTTCTACGAAGCTCATTTGCGTTTTTTTTTGCACATGGAATACGTTCTTCTTCTTTTGGAGTTATTATATCTATCATTTTTACTGTTTTATTTTTTTTTTATTTTTATTAAATGTTTTTTTTTTAAAATTGGAAATTTGGTTATATCAAATTTTTTTATTTTTTTATTTTTATATTTTTTTTTTTTTATCTCAATCAAAAAAAAAAATTAATTCCATATAATACCTCTCTTACTTAAATCTATGGAAAAAAATATTTAAATTTAAATAATTTAAAAAAAAAATGGATTATAAAGATGAATTAGATAAATATGAAAAAATAGAAAAAGTAGGAGAAGGAACATACGGAGTAGTATACAAATGTAAAAACAAAAAAAACGGAGAATTTGTAGCTTTAAAAAAAATCCGTTTAGAAAACGAAGACGAAGGAATCCCATCAACAGCAATTCGTGAAATATCAATATTAAAGCAATTAAAGCATCCAAACATAGTAAGATTATTAGATTTAATTCATGGTGAAAAAAAATTATATTTAGTATTTGAATTTATGGAACATGATTTAAAAAAATTTTTAGATTTAAACAACGGACCATTATCACCTCCTTTAGTAAAAAGTTATTTATATCAAATATGTGCGGCTATAAAATATTGTCATTCAAAGAGAATATTACATAGAGATTTAAAGCCTCAAAATTTATTAATAGATAAAAATGGAGCAATAAAATTAGGTGATTTTGGTTTAGCAAGAGCCTTTGGAATTCCAATAAAAACATTAACTCATGAAATATTAACTTTATGGTATAGAGCTCCTGAAATTTTATTAGGACAAAAAGAATATTCTACTCCTGTTGATATGTGGAGTGTTGGTTTAATTTTTTTTGAAATGGCTCATAGAAAACCACTTTTTGCTGGTGATAGTGAAATTGATCAAATTTTTAAAATTTTTCAAATGTATGGTACTCCTACTGAAAAAACTTGGCCTGGTATTACTAAATTACCTGAGTTTAAATTAACTTTTCCACAATTCAAAGGAAAAGGAATTGAAAGTTATAATAAAAATTTAGAACCTGTTGCTTTGGATTTGTTAAGTAAAATGCTACAGTTAGATCCTTGTAAAAGAATCAGTGCTAAAGCTGCTCTTAATCATCCTTATTTTGATGATCTTGATAAAACACAGTTTGTTGCTTAGATTTATAAAGTTTTTTTTTTTGTTTTTTGGGTTTTATTCAGTTTAGACAGGATCTTTTTTTTTTAGTTATTGTAGTTTAATTTTAATTTTTGTTTTTTTTTGAGAAATTTTTTTTATTTTAGTTTTTTTTTTTTTTAATTGGTTTTTTTTTAAAGGTTTTTTAGTCAGAAAAGAGGAAAGATTTTGATTTATAAGTTTTTTTTTTATTTTTTAAATTTTAATGAGATTTGTAAATTAAATTTAAAAAAAAAGTTAAATAAAATTATTTAAATTTATTTTTATTTCCTTACCTCAAAAAAAAGAAAAATGTTAAGCTTTAATATCCCAAACTAAAATTTCACTATAACTAGTTGAAAAAAGCATTCTACCATTATGACTAAATTTCAAATAATCAACAGAATCATAATGTCCTTTAAATATATCTAAATTAAATCCAGAAATATAACTTTCATCACTTCTAGTAACAAATAATATTAAACCTTCTTTAGTTCCAATAGAAATAAAATGTTCATCATCAGAAATATTCATAGAAAAAGGAAAATAATTTAAAGGAATACATTTCATAACTTCATTTTTTAAATAATTTCTAACCCAAAGAAATTGAAGACATTCATGAAAAGATAATAAAATACCATCAAAATGATTAGAAAATTGTGCTTTTGTCATATAATCACTTTTAAATTTACTTAAATTACCATACATTTCTTTAACATTATTATCATCTGTTTTTAACATATGCATTTCAATCATATTAAATTTATCAATAGTATTTATTTCTATTTTATTATTTACTTTTTCAACTGAAAAAGTTATTACAGTTCCATCAGAATATGAAGTTACAGCATAAGCTTTTTCTGCTGAAATACTTTTACATTGTAAACTTTTACAATATTGATTTTTTGGAATTGAAGATGGTTTTTCTTTTAATTCTGTATATAATACTGAAAGTGGATCCCAATTTTGAACATCTATAACATATATTTTTTCTTGATGAGTTGTTAATAATATTCCTTGATAATTAAATAATAAATCAAAATTACTTATATCTTCTTTTGGTATTTTTATTAATCCTAATGATTTTAATGTTGATATATTAAATAATCTTAAATATGATGAATCATAATGAGATAGTAATATATTTTCTTTTGGATTTAATTTACTTGAATCAGGATTTTGACCTAATTTTAATAATTGAAATTTTTGATCAAAAGAATCCATTGTCCAAGATCTTATTGTAGAATCTTTTCCACAAGAAATTAATTCACTATCACTTAAATCACATTCAATAAAAGGTATTTTACAATTTATATGTGAAGATATAATTTTAAAATTGGATTTTTTCTCAAAATTTATAAAGAAAATAGAACCAACATCAGTTATTAATAAACCTTCATTTCCATTATCAGAAATATCAATTGAAGTTATTGAAGAATCTAAAAATAATAAATTTGCTTTTTGATTTTCTAAAAATGAAAAAACATTACTAATGGAAATTTTATTTTGATCAAATTCCCAATGATAAATAATAGGACCTTCACCAGCAGTAATAAAATGATTTCCAACGAAGAAAATTTTAGTAATAGGAAATTTACTAATAATATATTTTCTAACAAGAACTTTTTTTTCTTTATCAAAAATTAATATATTACCTTTATTAGTACCAACAATAACAAAAGAAGTTTTAATTTGTTCATAATAAGGAGATAAAGTTAATCCAGTAATTAATTCTCCAACACTTCTTTCATTAGTTAAATCTTCAAAATTTATATGAAAACCTTCCATTTTTAAATTAGCATCCATTCTCCAAAAACTTAAAACATCAGAAGCAGCTGAAATAAAATATAAAAATAAATCTTTTGTATCTTCACATATCATATCAATAGGAGAAAATTTTATACTTTTTGAATCAATTACTGTTAAATTTGTAAAATTCCAAATACAAACTGATTTTTCATCTTTTGAACCTAATGATATCATATATTTCCCATTTGGAGATATTTTTATTGTTTGAATTCCTTTAAAATGGAAATTTAATTTTTTTTTTAAAGAAAAATTATTTGTTTCATATACTAAAATTGGAGCATACTCTTCTCTATTTACACATCCTACTCCTGCTACAATAAATTTACCATTTGGAGATATTGTTAAGCAACTTAATTCATCTTTTGAATCTATTAATGTTATTTGTTTTCTTTCTCTTTCTTCAAAAAATTCTATTATTATTTTATTATTTACTGTATATGCATACCATTTATCATTTTTATTTAATATTAAATTATGCATTGAATTTACTGATAATCCTAAACATAATTTTAATTTTAATTTATTTGATGTTATATTTGGTTCTACATAATTATCTATTTTCTCTGGTAAATATTTAATATTATATAATAATTTATCAATTATTTCTTGATTTACAGTGTCATCATCTTCTTCATTTTCAGTTTCAAATTTTTTATATTGTTCTTGAGTTAAAGTAAAATCATTATTAGAAAAAGAACAATTAACACCTTCTTTATCTTCTTGAACAGGTAACATTGCTAATTCATTTCCTTTAATATTATCATCTAATTTTTCTTCATTTCCTTTAGTAACAATTTCATAATTTGGATTAGTTGGATTTTCTAAATTATAAACTCTTTCCATATGTTTCATTCTAATATTACTAGTTAAATTACCTTCATTCATTTTTTGTTGTTTTACAGTTTTATTTGGATTATAAAAAGAAGCTCCAGTAGCAGTAACTTTAGTATTATTTAATTTTTTAGAAATATCTCTCATTAAATTTACATCAGTTAATTTTTCCATTTCCTGTGAAATTTCAGTTTCTGTAAAAGTAACATCTCCTAAATAATTCCAAAAATAAATTCCTGAATTTTCACTTGCTGAAATTAATAGAGATTTATTTTCCATTAAAATTATTGCTTTAACTCCAGAAGCATGACCAATAAATTGTTGATATGATTGAAGTGGTTTAAATACCATTTTCATATCCCAAATTTTTATCATTCCTTCTTCACCAGAACTAATTAAATATTTATAATTTTTACTAACAATAAATTGATTAATTTGATTAATATGAATATTCATTAATTCTTTAATAAAAATACCTTCATAAGAAGATAAAGCATAAAATCTAACACAGCAATTTTCTAAAACACATGCAAGTAAATTTTTATTAATTAAGCACAATTTCTTAATAAAAAAATTATTAACAGGAATTCTATTTTTCATACCAAAAGTATTAGAATTCCAAACAAGAGCACAATTACTTTCCGGTCCAATTGTGGCAAAATATTCTTTATCAACACTTAAACTTAAATCAGTATAAATAGCAGGAATATCAATTTTTAATAATTTAACTTGAATATGATTATTACTAGCATCATGAATACTCATATTCCCTTGAGCTGACATAGAAATAAGAAATTTATCATTTTGAATATACATTAAATTTTTAACTTCACTTTGGAAAGGTTTACACTCATATAAAATTTCAGTTTTTTCTAAATCAAATATTTTAATAATCCCAGAAGCAAATCCACAAGCAAAAACAAGTATTTTTGGAGCAGCCAAACAATTAGGAGGATCTTTAGTAGAAACAAATTGAAAGGCTTCGCTTTTCCTTTCAACGTCCCAGACTCTTACACAATTATCACCTTCTATAGTAAATAAAAAATCACCTGATGGATGAGAAATCATACTTTGAATTAAATTAGGAGGAGATCTTAAAACAGTTTTATATTGTTTTGATTGAACATTAAGTAATCCAATTGAACCATTAAGAGTACCACAAAGTATATCAAGTGCATCATAGGAAATATCAACTGAACAGACACCAGAATCATGTTTAGCTTCGATAAGAAATTCAGAAAAATCAACTGGCCAAACTCTTAAATAACCATCTAATGATCCTGTAACACAAAAAGCTTCATTTACACAAATTGCTAATATTGCAGAATCTTGTACTTTATATACTGCTTCTAATTCTTGATTATTACATGCTATTTGAAATACACATCCATTACTAGATCCTACATATACTTTCCCTTTATCTGTCGATGATTCATCACCAAACATTGTACTATTAAATCCTATACACAAAAAATTGTTATTTCTTGCATATTGATTTAATACTACTGCTTTTCCACTTAAATGATCTTTTTTTATTCTCCAAAATTTTATATTTTCACGACCACAGGATACTAAAATATTATTTTCAAAAGGACTAAATTTCATTGTGTTGATTGGAATAGGACTACTTTGACGAATTGATACTGAAATATCATCTAAATTTGATATATTCCATATTATAATTGAACCTTTATTTTGCTCATTTCCTACTGTACATAAATATTTACTTTCTTTATTTTCTGTCATCATTATAATTTTATCAAAAGGAGTTGTTAACATTTTTATACATCTTCCAGTTTCTGTTTTCCATACTCTAATAATAGAATTAGTTCCTTCTTGATTACTAAATAAAATTTCACCATGACAAGCTAAAATAAAATTTGAAATAGGTTTTGAATGACCAAAATAAAAAGTTTGTTTTATACTAAAAGGATCATATTTAATTAAAGTAGTTCCACTAGTAAAAAATATATGTTTTCTTGTTGGATTTGCAACTTCTTCTTTATATAATGAAGGAGTTGCTTCAAAATCTCCACTTGAATTAAATTGTACTTTTGCACATTTTTGACTTGTATATCCTAAAATATAATTTAAATTTATCATTGGATCTGGTAATAATGGTGTTTTTCTATGACCTTCTTTTCTAAATAAATTCTTTATTGCTTCTTTTCTTCCATCTAAAAAATCTTGATTTATATTTTCCATATTTTTCTTTAATAATTCATGATTTACTTCCTTTAAATCTGCGTTATTTTGTACTCTATTTCTTATTTCATCTTCATTTATTTTTGGCTGGGTTGCTTTTTCTAATTTTTTCATTGTTTCTGATACTATATTTTCCTTTTTTCTTTTCATTTCTTCTATTTTTAACATTTGTTGTTTTTTTTTTATTTCTGCTAAACTTTCTGAAAAATCTTCTGTTTCATATTTTTTTACTTTTGTTTTTGGAATTTGAACTTTTTCTTCTTCATTTTGTTCTGTTTGTTCAACATCTCCAATTTCACCATTACAAATATCATAATAATATATATCTACTATATTTCTATTATTTACTGTTCTTATATTCATTTCTTTTGGTAATGCATTAACATTAAATGAATAATTTGATATATAAACTCCTCTTATTGAAATTGAAGCAAAACCTTCAAAAGATTTTAATATTGTATTTTCTGTTGTTATTCCTGCTAATGATGCAAAATCTTTATATTGAATTAAATTTTTATTTATAAATTCAACAGGATCAAATTTATATAATGACCATAAACCACTTCTTGTTTCATCCATTTCAATTGGAATTTCTATATTATATGCATTTGTTCGAGAAATCTTTAATTGTTTTAAAGGAAATTTAAATATAAATCTTATTGTATTTGTGTTATTAAATATAAATGTAAATTGGAAATAAAATTTTTTGTCATTATATGCTTTGAAAAAAATATAAAAATATTTTCCATAATAATATAAACCTCTTGTATATTTTGTATTTGGGATTGCTATATTATTTCCTGGGGAAAGATTTCCACTTATTTTAATTACTTTTCTTCCTATTTCTTTATCCATTTCACATAAGACATCTCCTTTTTTTGCACAATCTACTATATTTAAATCATATATTCTGTGAACTGTGAAAATGTCTATTATACCATTTTGAAATTCTACTGGAGATCGAGGATTCATTTTTTTTATATATATATATTTAATTATTTTTATATAACAAATATTTTTATTGTTTTTTGTAGATTTTTAAATGAAATTTAAATTTTTCAAAATTGTTTTGGGACAATTTATTTAATATACATTAATAATATATTACATTTAATATATTTTGTTACTTTAAAAATATGATATTCTATTATATTCACCTAATATTAAATTTTGTGGGAAAAATATTTTATTATATAAACCAAAAAAGTTAAAAATGTTTATTTAAATTCTATTTAAATTTAATAAATAAGAAACTAAAAAAGAAAGAAAATCCAAATAAATATGTATTCAAAATTACTTAAAATAACAAATAACTTTATTTCATATTTAAATATATACAAATAGCAAATTTTTTTAAATACATATAATGAATATTTTTAAATTTTTTTATTTTTATTATTCGAAGTTTAATATTTAATCATCACTTGACCAAACATCCTTTATTTTATGTTTTTCAACATTAATATTATTCCAATAATTTCTTTTAAAATCTTCATGATGTTGTCTAATTAATTCTTTATTATTTCTAATATTTTTATATTTCTTAATAATTTCATTAGCTCCAATAATATCTCTTTTCATTCTTTTAAGATTATCATCATAATTACTATATTTTAACTTAATTCTTTTTTCTGCAATTCTTTTATATATTATATCTTTTTTTCTGTTACTTAAAATTACTTGACATAATTTATTATCTTTTTCTAATTGTTTTTCATTTAAATTAGAATAATTTTTAACTAAAACAGGATTAAATTTATCTTTTTCTTTCAAATATTTAATGAGATTATATTGATTACTTTGAATTTTTAAATTTTTTACTTTATTAATAATTTTAGGAATATCAAAAGGAAGAGTTGAATGATTTCTAAACCTAAAATCACTAACGACACAGTCTTTTTCTTTAATATCATTTTCTTTTTTCATATTATTTAATAAATCATTATAAGCATTTTTATTCATTAAATCATATAAAGAAAAACTTCTAATTTGATTAGAAGTTTTAATTCTATGATAAATACTATTTTCTTTTAAATTTTTTGGTTTTTCATAAAGTTCTTGTAATTGAAGTAATGTACTTCCTCTTGGTTGTTTTACTTTAATATTAATTAAACTTTTTCTTTCAGTTTTTGAATTTTTTAAATTTTTAATTTTTTCAGTACTATTAACTTTTTTTCTTTCTCTATTTGAAATATTTGAATTATTATTTCTTCTTGATTTAAAAAAATTTAAATTTGTTGATACTGGAGAAGGAGAAGTTGATAATGAAATCATTTCAGTTTGTCCATTTGGAGTAATTAATATTCTCATTTTTTATTTTTTAAAAATTTTAAATTATTTTAAAATATCAAAATACAGTTCATTTAACTATTTAATTATATATATACATACTTTTCAAAAATATAATTAATTTATATAAAAAGGATTTAAATCATAAATCTTAAT
Organism: Isotricha sp. YL-2021b; assembly: GCA_023805745.1. NCBI lineage: Eukaryota > Ciliophora > Litostomatea > Vestibuliferida > Isotrichidae > Isotricha > Isotricha sp. YL-2021b. The sequence goes on along the minus strand of JAJJKW010000426.1, from coordinate 15,504 downwards.
TTCAAAATATCTTAATCAATAATAAAAACTATTGATTACTTTTTCAATTTGGGAAATTTTTATTGGTTTAACCAAAAAATCTTTTATAATAGGACATTTTTTTTTTAAGTTATTTACATTCTCTTTTTGATCTATACTTGCACTTATAAATACAATATTTATATCTTTTTCATTCATTTTATTTTCATTACACATATTTTGAATTATTTCTACAGCTTTTAAACCATTCATTAATGGCATAATAATATCCATTAAAATTAATTTATATTGACATTTCTTATTTTGATTTAATTGTTCTTCTATTAATTTTATACAATCTTCTCCATCATAACAAACATCACAATTACAATTTAATTTATGTAAAATATTTGATAAAGAATTTAAATTAAATTGTTCATCATCAACTATTAAAATATCATTTTTTTTTATTTCATTATTATTTGGATTTTCTTCTTTAAATGATTTTGATAAATTATCATAATTTAAATGGAAAATATGAGAATTAGGTTTTTTGGATGTTTTATTTAAATTTTGATTTATGATTTTGCATTTTAATGAAATTTTATTTGAACTTTTTGTATCTTTTTGACTTATTGATATATTTGTTGAACTTGATTTTTTTTCTTCATGATTGAATTCTTTATCTTCTTTTTCACTTACATCACTACTACTTATATAACTTTCTTCAGTTATTATTTGTTGATTATCATTATTTTCTAATTTAACAAAATTTTGATCTAATTGAACAACAGATTTACTTCTTTTATTATATTTTGAATTTAATTTTTTATTTAATTTTATATGATTATAAGATGATTTCCTTATTGTTTTATTTGAGACAATATTTATTTTTTGTGAATTTGAAAGTTCTTTATCAAAATCTTTATTTATATCATGAATATCTTGAATTCTAGAATTTTCATATTCAATTTCTGAAATTGAATTAAAAACTGATTCTTCTTCATAAGGAATATAAATATTAATATCTTTTTCTTTAGATAATTCAGTTTTAATATTTAAACATTTTGATAATTTACTTATTATCTCAATATTAATATGTTGTGTTTGAATATTATTTTTTAATAATTCTAAAGATGGAACATCATAACAACTATAACTTCTTTGTGTATTTTTTAAGATTTTTTTATTTGAGAATGTTATTTTAATAAAATTTCCTGATTTTGAAATTATATCTTTTGATTTTATACTTACAAATCCACCGTTTTTAGTATGTTGGTAAAAATATATAAATAAACTTTTTATTAAATTTTTAAAATAATAATAATCTATATTCACACATTTATTATATAAATTTTCTGTATTATTTATAAATTTTATCGTTTTATATTCATATAATTGAGAATATTTTTCTGATATTTTATTCATAAATGAAGCTAAATTAATTGTTGTATTTGATTTTATATTTTCTTTTATTAAAGATGAAATTTGGAAAAATAAAATAAAATTTTTTATAAACATTTTTAATAAAAAAACAAGAAATTCAATTCTTCTTTTAAATTCTGGCATTTTATCATTTACTATTTCATTTATTGTTATAAGTAAACTATTTAGAGGATTATTTATTTCATGATATAAAGTTGATAAATACTGATATCCAATTGTTGAAATATAATTTTTTTGTATTATTTGTCTTTCTTCCTCATAATTATCAATAACTAAATAAATTTTGGAATTTTTATTTTTCAATTTAACATAAATTATATTATGATTTATATAAAATTTTTTATTTCCTGAAATTTTTGTATTAAAAATAAAATCATATAAAGAAACTTTATTGTTATTATTTTCTACTGTGTATTCTATAAATTGAGATGCCATTAAACAAAATTTTTTAAAATCATTATCTTTATTTATTAAAAATGCTATTTTTTTTTCATTATCAAAAGAATTTTTTTCATTTTCTATAATTACAATACCAACTGGAATCGAATTCAATATATCGTAAAAATCCTCTTTATTTTTTAAAAAAGTTTTTTTTGGTAAAATGAATTCCATTTATTAGATTAAAAAATTAATTAATTAAATAAAAATACTCTAATATTTATTATTTAAAAATAGAAACTATTTTTATATTTTTAATCTACATTGTAAAAATGACTTTAATAAATAAATTTGAATAAAAATATTGAAAAAAAAAATTAAAAAAAATTTCCTATATTTAATAATTAGAAGGCATATTTCTTTGTTGAGGAATTAAGGGATTATAAGGAATATTAGAATTTTGATAATAATTATTTCTTCCAGAATCTAAAAAAAATTATATAAAATTATATACATGGATCTGGAGGAATTGTTTCTCTAATATTATTATTTTCTTTATTATAAGCAGTAAGTGGTTTATTTTTAATTTGTTCATCTAAAGTTTCTTTATATTGTCTCATTTTTTCTTCTTTAACTTGTTGTTCAGCAAATTTAATTTTTTCTTCATCAGTCATTTCTCTAAAAGTTTTTTTAGGTAAATTTTGATTCATATCATGTGTTATATAAGAATAAGTTGCAGTATTTTTATTTTTATTTATTAAAAATTCTCTTCTATCTTCTTCTCTTTGATCTAATTTAGGATTAAAATTATTATAAGTATTATATTTATTTATATTATTATTATTTGTGTTATTTAAATTTATATTGTTATTATCATATTGATTATTATAATTTTGTTGTTGTTGATATGGAATATTCATTTGTTGATTTTGATTATATTGTTGATAATTATTATCATGATAATTTTGTTGGAAATTATTATTTTGTGTCATATGGAAATTATTTTTTGTATTTTGAGGAGTATTTGGAACAGGAATTTTATATTTATTATTTTGTTTTTTTTTTTCTTCTTCCATTGCTTTTTCTAATCTTCTTTGTCTTAAATATTCTTCTAATTCTAATTTTTCTTCTTTTGCTTGCTTATCTTTAATATAATCATTATATCTTAAATAAGATTCAGGAGGATATTGTGGTGGATAATTATTATTATTATTTCTTATTGAACTTTGTTCTGTTAATGGTCTTTGATTTGGAGTTGGTTGTCTAATATTATTATAATTATTATTTAAAGGATTTTGATTATATTGTTGTGTTAAATTTTGATTTGGAGTTTGAGGGTAATTTTGAGGTATATTATATGGAATTTCTTGAGGAGGTTCATTTGGATTTTTATTATAATTTAATTGTTGAACATAATAATTTTGATTTGGCATTTCTTTTTTTTCATTATATGTTTGAGGAATTTGAGGAGTTTGTCTTTGATTATTCATATAATTTTGAGGAATATTTTGAATTTCTCTTGGATTGTTATAATAATGTTTTGGAGTTTGTATTTCCTTTGGACTATTATAATAATTTTGAGGTGTTTGTGGTGTTTCTCTTTGATTATTATAATAATTTTGAGGAGTTTGTGTTTCCTTTGGATTATTATAAAAATTTTGAGGAATATTTTGTGGAACTTCTGGATTATTATAATAATTTTGAGGTGTTTGTCTTTGATTATTCATATAATTTTGAGGAATTTGATTCTGTGGATTTTGCCTTGGCTCATTTATATAATTTTGAAGAATATTTTGATTTACATCTCTTGGATTATTCATATAATTTTGAGGTAGATATTGTTGATTTTGAGGGTTTTGTCTTTGATTAACATATTCTTGAGGATTATATTGTAATTGAGATAAATCTCTTTCACTCATATTATATTGTTGTTGATTATTATATTTCATATTATTATTAGAATTATTATAATTCATTTGTTGTTGTTTTTCATAAAAATTATCATTATTCATAATTTGATTTTGATTATTATTTTGTTGTTGTTTAACATCAGGTTTATTATAAGGTTCAAAATTAATAATATTATAATCTTTTCTAAAATTTCTATTAGCAAATTCATTTATTTGATTATTTGCATATTTATCAGGAATTTTCCATGGCATTACTTTATATCCAGCTCTAGCATATGAATTATCATTTGCAATATTTGTACATAAATTATCATTTAAAGAATCAATTGTTTTTCTTTGATGATGATAATCTTTATCTTCAGTTATTTTAATTGGAGTTAGTAATCTATCATTTATTGAATTTTGTTTTTGTTGTTCTTTCATTTTCATATAATTATTATAATCTTCTCTTTGTTTTTGCATAAATAAAATTTTTTTTTGTTGTCTTTCCTTTTCTTCTTCTTCTAATTGAACTGATAATGTATCTTTAACATAAAAAGGATCATTCTTCATTTTTAAATAATTTTTAAAATATATTTTTAAATTTATTTTAATAAATGAAGTTTATTTTCAAACTAATAAATATTAAGATTAATTTTTATTTTAATTATTAAGTTTTTCTAAAATAAAATCTTCCTTTTTCAAAAATGGAATAACTTCTTTCCTTACATCAACTTTACCTTCAATGACAATTATTATTCCAAAAAATGAATGATGGATTAATTTAATCCAATTAGGGAAAATTTTAATTAATTTTTGAATAATATTATATAATTCTCTTTCATTAAAGCATAAATTAATATTTTTATTATTAAGAAGTTTTTTTATTAATTCAGGAAAACTCCAAGATTCTTTTTTAGAGATAATTATTAAAGTTTTTATTTCAATTATTATATTAGAAATATTTTTTAAAATATTTTGTTCAGAATGATTTATAGATGAATAATTTAAAATTTCATTAGTAATTTTAACAGCTTCTTCTTTTTTTCTTAATTTTTGTAAAAATTCAGGTGAACAATATTTTGATAAAATAGTATTTTTTTCTTCATTTTTATTTTCAGTTTCTTTATCATTAATTGCTTTTTCTATTAAATAGTTTTTAATATCATTTTGAATTATAGTGTTTTCATAAATATTTTTATTTTTTGGTTTTTCTTCTATTTGAAACATTGGGATATCTTTTATATTTTCTAAATCAAAGTCATGATGCCAAGTTTTAGTTTTATAAGGATCAAAATTTGTAAAATTTATTTTTTCTAAAAATTTTTTATGTTCTTCATAAACTAATTTTAATAAAGCATTTTTAAAAAAGTTTTTTCTATCTTCTAATATATTATTTGGTGTTGGATTATATTCAGGAATAAAATTATTTTGAAATTGATTAAAATTAAATTCAGATAAATTATCTTTTTCTTCATTAGAATAATTTTTAATATTTTTATCATAATTTTTAGGAATATCAACTAATAATTCATAATCATTTTTTTCTATATTTTTAATCCATTTTAAAATATATAAAAATGGACCCACATATAATATTTGTTTAAAAATATCTAAATTAAATCTTTTTTTAAAACTTGATTCAATTGATTCACAAATTCTATCAATATTTATTGTTCTACTTGATTTAATTGATTTAAAATTATTAATCGTTAATTCTAAATTTTCAAAACATTTTAATAAAAATTTATATTTTGTTGGAAGCGGTAATTCTCTTTTTTCTTTAATTAAATCTTCATATTTACATCTTAAAGTTGAAAAAGAACTTTCACTTCTTTTATTTTCATTTATAATTGATTTTCTTTCAAATTTATTTAATCTTTCTTTTCTTATTTCGTTAATACAATCTAAAGTTTTTTGAGAAAGAGAAATATTGATATTATTTGTTGAATCACTTTTTGGTAAAATATAATTTGAATTATCTTTTGTTTTATTAATTACTTCAATGGTTTTTTTTGATAATTCCAAAGAAGGCTTATTTTCAATTTTATTTTGATTATTATTATTAATTCCAACTTTCTTATTTAATATTAAATTTATAATTGATTGTGAACTTTGTGATATTTGAAGAGGAGGTTTAAACTCTTCATTTATATTTTTATTTATTTTATTCCCGCGTTGTCTTTTTTTTTTCAAAATTTCATTATCTTTTGATTTTTTGATATTTTTAATATTTGAATTGTTAATATCTTTTTCATCTTTTGATTTTAATTTATTTTTTGTTTCATTTTTTGAAAAAGTATTTGTTATTATAGGATTTTTTATTTCTTTAAATTGATAGGTTATTTGTTGATTATACATGGATTTATTTAAATATTATTTTTTGAAATTTTTAAATTTTAGTTTAAAAAGACAAATTATAAAATAATAATATTTCCTCAATGAGAATTATATTAGATAAATTTGATATTTTTGAGAGAAAATGGATAAATTATCACAAGTTTCTATTAAAGATTTTAAAACTTTTAAATTAATAGCACCAAAAGGAAAAATAATTAATAAAAGAATTTATGACCCTTTCAATAAAAATACCTTATCTTCAATTCCAAGTAAAATAGAAATTTATATGTTTAACACAAATAAAGAGAAAGATAAATTATTATTTGATAAAATAACAAAAATAATAGAAAGGAAAAACATTTTAGAATCATCTTCATCAAGATTATCTTCTTCAAATAAATCAATGAAAATTTCATCTGATATATTTTCAAAAACAAATTCAATGATGACAATAAATGATTATTCTAAATATAATAAATCAAAATCTCAAATTGTTTTGAATAAAAATGAAGAAAGATTTCCAGATAAATTAAAAAAAGAATTTAATGATAAATATTCTCCAGGTCCAGGACAATATAATAGTAATTTAGATTTTCATAAAAATTCAAATATAAAATATAATGGTTTATTTATTGAATCAAATATTAAAAAAAAAAAGAATATAATTAATAATGAAGTTCCAGGTCCTGGAACATATAATATTTCAAATAATGAAGAAATAAAAAATTGTATTGTAAATATGGATTCTAAATATAAAAGATTTAGTGATTCAAAAGAACAAGTTATTGGTCCTGGTTCTTATTTTCCAGATAATTTAATTCAATATAATAAATTTGATTGGTCAAAAAAAATTCCTTCTTCTTTTTTTAGAAATAATTATTCTTATTTTTCTGAACTCACAAAAAAAGAAAATTTATTAAGTAAATATATTGATATTCATAAAAAAGAAATTTTTTCTCCTGGACCTGGAGAATATTTTAGAAATTCTTTTAATTATAAAGGAAGTTTAACTTCAAGAAATAATTATAAATTAAAACTTAAAAAAAGAAATTCTTTAATTTCAGATAAAATAAGAGAAGAATATAAAAAAAGTTTATTAAAAGAAGAATTATTATTAAAGAAAGATAAATCATTATATAAAAATATTTTGAAAAGTTCAAATTCTATGATAGATATTAGAAGTTCTTTTTTTAAATCAAATGTAGATAGAACAAATATATTTCCTCAAAAAAATCATGTTCCTGGTCCTTGTTATTATGGATAAGATATGATTTAAAAATTTATATTAATTAAATTTTGTATAAAATTTTTTAGAAATTAAATATTTAAAAATTTCCTTAAAAAATAATAATTATATAATATATAAACATAATATAAAAAACTATATATTTTAAATATATTTTTTCAATAATTTAAGAATGAAATAATTTTTTAGATTCGAATATATTTTTAGTCTTTGGATAAAGAGTTAAACCAATTTTTTTATTGAATATATTTTTTATATTTTTTGTTTGATTTTTATATCCTGAAATTCCTTTGAAAATAAAAGAAGTTTTAAAATTATTTTTTCTTTGAGAAAGTTTTAAAAAATCATTAAGAGAACTTCTATTTTTTAAAATATGATTAGAATTAGTAGGTTTGATAAAATTACATTTATTATTATTAACTCTATAAATATTAAATAATGAATAATTATTGTAAGAATAATTTTTATCAAAATTATTTTTTTCCCGATAAGAATAAGACTGAATTCTTTTATTATTATTATTGCTTAATTGCTCATATGAAGAACTTTTTTTAAGTTTTAAATTTTGATTATATATTAAATTTTTTTTATTAATTGACTCATGAAGATCTTTCATACTTCCATTTCTTAAAATTTTATTATAAATTAATCCTTTTTGAAAGTATTTATATCTATTAACAGATAAAAGAAAAGTATTTGGAACTTTATCAATATTTTCATTTGAAATTCTTCCATCTAAGGATTTAAATATAGAATTTATTTTTGATAATGAATTTGATTTATAATTTGTTTTTTTCCTATTTGAATTATATGAAGTTGAAATGTAAGATAATGAATTCATTAAAACAAAAATAAAAAAAATTTATTAATTTAATTTTTTTCATTTTTATTAAATTTAATAATTAATATTAACTTATTATTCAAATAAAGACATTTTTTTTGAGGTTTGTTCAACTGTTAAATTACCATTATTTTTTATTTTTTTCTTTTGATTAAGTATATGTTGTCTTTCCATATTTCTTATAGTAATTCTGTTTAACATAACTTTTTTTTTCAATTGATAAAAATCATCTTTCATTTTTTTATCTAATTTAGAAAAAGCAATTGGATTAGTTTTTTTTAAAATTTCTATATCTTCATCCATTAATTCTCCATTTGTTTTAATTTTTGTTGGAATTCCTTTTCTAAAAATTGGAGGTTCAAAATAAGGTTCATTAATAAATCCTTTTAATAATTCATTTTCTGTTTTTGTTTTTTGTTGATATAAATTCAATGATTTTATAGGTTCTATTATATTTTCTTTTTTAAATTTTTTTTCATTTTCTGACATTATAGAAATAAAAGATATATTTCCTTTTTTTATTTTTTCATCTAATGTTTCTTCTTTTTTTTCTTCTTTTTTTTCTTCTTCTTTTTTTTCTTCTTCTTTTTTTTCTTCTCCTTTTAAATTTTCTTCTAATTCTTTTATATTCTTATTTTCTTCTTCTTTTTTTTCATCTTCAATTTTAATATTTTTATTTTTTTCTTCTTCTTCTAATTTTTTTTTTTCTTCTTCTAATTTTTTTTGTTCTTCTTCTAATTTTTTTTGTTCTTCTTCTAATTTTTTTTGTTCTTCTTCTAATCTTTTCTTTTCTTCTTCTTCTTTTCTTTTTTCTTCTTCTTCTCTTTTTTTTTCTTCTTCTTCATAAGAATAAACTCCAAATTTATCATAAATTCTTCTTCCTAAAGTAATATTAGAACTATTTGTAATAGTATTTATATCAGGAAAATCACTTCTTATAGTTTGAGAATAATGTTTTTTATTTTTATTTAAAAGTTTCAAACGTTTTAATCCAATTCTTCTTATTCTTTCATGTAATGCATTATATTTTTCTTTTATTTTCTCATTTGGAACTTTTAATAATCTTCCATTTATTATTCTCATATCACCATTTCTTTCTAAAACTTTTTTAAACTCTGTTAAAGCCATAATAACTTTATTTGTTTTTAAAGTATTTAATTGATATTTATATTTCTTTCTATATTCAACAAAAGTTTCATCAATTAATTTTAATAATTTTTTTGAATCTTCTTTTGAAACATCACTTTGAGTTATATCACAAGTTAAATAACTTAATCCTTTATTTTCATTTTCTTTTTCAATAAAAACTTTAACTTCATTACTTGAAAAATATTTTTGTAACTGTTTAATTAATTTACTTTTACAATTATCATTTAAATCATAATTTGGAATATTTGCAAAAGGAGGAACTAAAGGTCTTGGAAATTTACTATATCCTTCAAATCTTCTTATTGTAGGAAAATAATCAGTATAATTATTATTATATGATTGAATTGAAATTGTTGAATTAAAAGTTAATGGAGTTAACATTTTTCTATTTTTACTATTTACTATTCCTGAAATATCAGGAAGAAATTCTGGATATCTTCTTCCAAATAAATCACATAAATAATGATTATTTTCACTATCAGAAAGAATTAATCTTCCATTATCTGGATTATAACAAATATCTTTAATAATAGACATTTTTTTAATATTTGCATTAAATAAATAAAAACTGAAAATATTATAAAAGAATAAACAAAATAGAAAAAAAAATAGATATAATAAATAAATAAATAAGTAAATAAATAAATAAACATTTATTTTTTTAAAATAATTTATTTATTAAACTTTTTCAACATTAACAATTCTAACACCTCCATCTCCACAACCATAAACAAATTGATTACCATAAGTGTTAAAATCAAGAGCATAAACAGGACTATTAGAACCATCAATTCCAAAAAGATAATCTTTTTTATCAATATCAAAAACTTTAATAATATTTCTTTTATAACCACCAGCAGCGAAAATACCATCTTTTTCATTTTTACTAAATTTACAAGAATAAATACAAGAATCAGTTCTATATTGTTTTATATGTTCTTTAAAATTTCTAATATCATATAAAAAAACACCATCTTTAACATCATAACTTCCAGCAATAATATAATTACCTTTAATATCAACAGTATCACCTAAAATATAAGGTTCAATAACCATATCAATACATTTTAAACTTCTAATATCCCATAACATTAATCTTTTATCTCTTCCTCCAGTTAATATTCTACTATAATTTTGTTTATCAAATATAATAGAATGAATTTGATTTACATGTCCTTTACTATAACTTGTTCCTGGATGAACTGTGCCTTCAATTATTTGTGTATTATCATTATATATACTAAAACTTCCATCTGCAAATCCAATTGCAAATTTATCTCCTCTTGCATTATAATCTAAACATCTTACTATTCTATTTTCTATATTAAATGAATTTAATTTTTTTCCTGATTGAACATGAGTATATGTTACATCTCCTAAATGAGAAATTGATAATAAAATATATTGATTAATTGGATTAAATTTAAGGGCTAAAATTGTATCTCTTGTTTCTTGAATTATTCTTAATATTTCTTTTTGATATATATGTATTTCTCCATTGGAATATCCTGCTGCATATGTATCTTTTTCACTATTCATTGCTAAAGAATATATTTCTGGATTTTTTTCTCCTTTATATAATGGATCTTTTTCACGAAGAGGATTTTTATATGAAAATATTTTTTTTATTTTTGATTTATATAAATTATCATGGTTTTTAAATAAATTTCTTTCTATTTCATTATATTTTGTCTCTTTATGATAATGCATATCCATTGATTGAATTGGAATGTCTAATGGCTTATCTAATTCACTTTTTGAAAAATCTTCTTCTTCATCTAAATGAGATGATTGTTTTCTGAAAAATGTTTTTTTTTCTTCTTTTTTTTTTTCTTCGTTTTCCATTTCAGAAAATAAATAAATTTAATAAATTAATTTTTTTTAAATTTTAATAAACGAATAATTTAATCAATTACCAGTCATTCCATTTATATAATAAATAATTTAAATAAATATATTTTATTTTATTATTTTTTGCTTTAATGTCAAGAAAAAAACTCCAATATAGAAAGTTAAATCTTCCTTCTATAGATTGGAATAATGATGAAAATGAAATTCCTGAAATTTCAAATGAAATAAAATCTGAATTAAAAACAGCAATAGAATCAATAACAGAAGGTAAAAAAATAAATCCACATATAATAAAAGATGGTCTTCGTTCAATTAATTTTCATAAAGAACATCCTGAAATATATAAAGTAATAGAAAATTTATGTTTAAATTATGATATTACTGAGAAAGAAATGACATCAGATGAAATAATTTCTTATATTAATAAAAATTTAGGTGATAATAAAACTAGAAATGGAACTAATGTTATTTTTGATAATATAAAAGATGAAAATATTGAGGAAATTACTCCTAAAAGTTTACAAAAAATTATGGAAGAAATTGGAGATAAAATGGATATTGAAGATGTTGAATTTATTTTACAAAATAATGCTGAACCTTCTAATGATATTAATATTAAAAATGAAGAATTTTATTATATTATGACTAAGAAACCTATGGATGTTGTTAAAATTACTTCTGTTACTAAAAATATTTAATTCATTTTTTTACAAAAATAAATCTAGGTAAATATAATGTTTTTAGCCGAAAAAGTCAAAAAAAAAACTCCAAACATTTCTGTCTGAAGTTTTTCTTAAAATTCATATTGACACCACCGCTAATTGCTTTCCTAACGGTGTCAGCAACTTTTGAACGGTCTCGACTGTCGGATTTATATTCCCACTCTCCAATCTAGCTATCGCCGACTGTTTAACTCCGCTCATTGCTTCCAGTTGATATTGACTTATCCCGCGTTCACGACGTGCCTTTATCAACTCGGAAATAATGGCAACCCTCAAATCACTCGACGCAATTTCTGCAGGCGTGAAAATTTCTTTTCGGATTTCTTCCCACTCATCGCTTAAAGCGTCATCGCCGCGCTTTTTCACATCAACTAAATTTTCTCTAGCCTGTTGTAAAGCTGCTTCATAATTTCTATCAATCATCTAATCCGCACTCCTTGACGTGAGTAATCTCATTTAACGCCTTATCAATTTCCCGTTTCGGCGTTTTTTGTGTTTTCTTCCTGAACTGATGCAACAAAACAATCTGATTTTCAATCCACGAAAAAAATAAAATTCGGTCTCGTGCCGGTCTTAACTCCCACAATTCCCCATCAATATGTCTAACATACGGCAACCCTGCCGCCTTGCCTTCCACTTTCAAAACTTGAATGTAGTCGTTGATTTTTTCCGCTTGTTTTCGGTCTCGCTCATTCTTGCTGTCGTGCAATTTCTTCAAATACTCCACGACAGGGCTTTTGCCGCGTCCGTCTTTGTAAAACCTGATTCTGTACAAAATCATCACTCCAAACAGGATAATAACATTAAAGTTATTTTTAGTCAAAATCAAATTTTTTCCGCGATGTTCACTTACCACTTATCTTTCGATAAGTGCCGTGAAAGTTGCGTCCTGCCTTACTCCGTCGCTCAAATTCAAAATTTTTAAATTACCTCGTTTGAAAAAGCGTTTTTGTACGCGGTACTCCGGCGCGCTTTTCAAGGGCAAAATCTCTAGAGATTTTCACTCCCCCTGCCCACTTTTAAAATAAAAAAACTCCGAACATCGCGCCCGAAGTTTTTTTTATTAACTACCGAATAATTTTTATTCGTCGTCATCGGCTACAAAATTTTCAAGGTCTTCGAGTGTCCAAAGACAATCATAACCGCCTCGATAAAATCCGTGATTTACATCGTAAAGGCGATAAAGATTATCTTCACCACGCACTTTTTGCGCTTGATAAATCGGATAGCCTTCTTTCAACTTACGCCGAATAGCACTGATTGACATAGCTTATAACTCCTTTCATAAAAAATTATAAACCATACCCAACCAAGCCACACCACGCCAAAACTTACCTCGAATGACAACAAAAAAAGTAGTTTCTGGCTATTTCTCTCTCTCAAAGAAAAATCCTTCAAAAACCGATTTTTAAACTCAGAAAAAATTTTCTTACCTTAAAAAAACACGCAACATCATCGCACCATTTGTACGACTGCGCCAAATACGCGCCTGCAAACGTCTTTCAACGTCCAATCACCTTAGTCGCATTTTTTCAGCGCGTCCATCGGCGCGTTATTTTTCCCGCGAATGAAAAGACTGACGGCAAAATCGCCCGTGCCGGAACTTTCGACCGTTCATATCGTCGAAATCATTGCTGACAGCTTACAGAAAATTTTTTCGTATTCCGTCATACTGATTCATAAATCTTAACCCCGCACTTTTAGTGCAGTGATTTGTAAGGAAATCTCCCGCGCCAACTTCTTCATCACATAACCTTTTGCAAATTTTCTAACTACAGAAAAATTTTCTCGGTAGGTTACACAGCAAAAATTTTTATGTAACTGTGTAACCGATTATTTGAAAAAATTTTTTTACTCGGAATCCGTGAAAGTTCAGATAATCTTTCAAAAATAAAATTCTATCCTGTAGAATGCCTTTTTCATATTTTCTCGTTTAGTTACAAAAAAAAATACGCAGTTGGAAAAATTTTAACCGCGTATTTTTTTATCCGTCAAATTGGCGTGCGTTCTAACGTCCAAATTTAGCCTTTATCGCGCCTTTCACTGAAAAACCCTCTAGAGACCATTTTCAAACGCTGTACGGGCTTATTTTGGGCGTTTAATCCTCTTCAAAACCTTCATTGCTTGACGCAAAACCATCGTTGTCTAACGGGTCAAAATCCGATTCATCGCACGGCTCAAAATAATCGTGGGAAGGATAATATTTGAAGTTGCAAACAAAATCCCGTCCATTCCGATTCTTCAAACAAACCATCTGCACTTTTCGCGGATTTTCATTTTTTGCTTTTTTCATAATTTCACGATTTTTTTTCACGTTTCCCATGCCGTCTTTTAAATCATTAACCGCCTGAAGTTGCAGACCCAAAACACAATCCGCCGAATATTCAATAGACCCCGATTCTTTGAAACTTTCAAAACTGACGGGCGTTGTATAGCTTGCACGATTTAAACTGCTGATAACAATGAAAGTTGTGTTTGTGTCACGCTGAAAATTCTTCAGTTTCCGCACCGTTTCATCTATCGCTTGCCGCGTGTCCTTATCACTCGGAATAAATTGCAGGTAGTCAATAACAATTATCGGCGGCTTTTCGGCAGTCGCGCAAATTGCTTTCAGTCTCTCCAATAAATCATCAATTTTTTCGTCGGTAAGCTCTATGACACGCAAGGCAAAAGTTTCTCTCTTAAAATCTGCCACAACTTTTTGCATAGTTTCCGAATACGCGCCACGCCGAATATCGGCGGCAGTTAATGTTGTCGAAGAATCACGCTTGAAGAGTTCCCGCGCTATCGACTTGCTGAACAATTCCAGCTGGCTCATCTCATAACTGCAATAAATGCAAGTCTCGCCCTTCCTCGCGAAATTTTCTATCATCTGCCATGCAAACGTCGTTTTGCCTAACGACGACACCGCGCCTATCGTGTAAAATCCCGGCACAAATTTCAGCTGATTATCAATATTTTCAAATCCCGTAGACCGCTCGGAAAATTTTTGTAATTCCCTAATTTCACGATCAAAGAAAAAATTGAAGTACTCGCCGAACTCTAACCCGTTTCCTTCTGCCTCCGACTTCTGCGCGGCTATTTCCGATAATTTTTCGTCGCACTCTCCCCAAATATCAAAAATCCTGCGGCGAATATGTGAAGTGGAGAGCGCACCTTGAAGGTTTTATCAATTCGCGCGGCGGCAGTTATCGCGGATTGCCTTTAGAATTTTTGAGGAAATACGGCGTGGGCTATAATCCGCAAAATGGCGGTTGGCTGATTCTTCCGTATGACGATTTTCACTATTTTCAGCGTGCAATATCGGAGAATGAGGAAAATCCGAAAAGGCACAAGGGCGGCAAAGGAGTTTACAACATCAATGCGATTTCGTTGGACACACCGAATTTTATGGTTGAAGGCGAAATAGATGCATTGAGCATATCGCGATTTATTCATGAATCGGTGGCGACGGGCGGAGCGTCGGAATGTCAAAGCGTTATTAACGACTTGAACAGGTTTTATAAATCGGCGGTGAAAAAACCTAAATTTATCGTGATGTTTGATAACAATGACAAGGGCGCAGGTCAAATTGGTGCGGAAAAGTTGGTGGCGGCGTTGAACGCGGCGGGTTATCCGGCGGTGAATGTTATCCTCGACGAAAAAAACCGTTATGACGCGAATGAATTTTTACAAAAAGACTTC
>JAJJKW010001801.1:0-30176 GCA_023805745.1 Isotricha sp. YL-2021b | reverse complement strand
CCTCCTCTTCTTGCTAATCTTCTTATTGCTGGTTTTGTTATTCCTAAAATTACATTTTTTGTTGTTTTTGCTATTCTTTTTGCTCCAAATGATTTTCCTCCTTTTCCTATTATTTTTTTTTCCATTAAACCCTTTTTAAAATTATAAAATAATATATGAAAAATTTTAAAAAAAAATTATTTACTTTTTACTTTTCAATTTGAATTATAAAATTAAATCAATTTTATTAAGTTAATTCCATTTTATGTTTTAGAAACAAAATATGTTTATTTATAAATATAAATTTCATAAATAAAATTAATAAAAATAATATAAATAAATCTAAACAGTCAATTGTTGAATCATTTTAAATATAATTATTAATCTGAGTAAATAAAAAAATATTTTAAATAATATTATTTTTTTATTTTTTTTTAATATTTATTATATTAAATATTATTTCTAAAACAATTTTAATTATTTAAAAAAATATACAGTTTTTAACATAACTTTTGTTTTCAAAAGGTTTTTTGATTTTAATAAATTTTTTTTTTCAAAAAAAATTATTATTAATGTCTAATTTAGATTATAGTATTTTCCAATCTTTCCGTGAAATGATAACAATTGATAAGATAAGGAATTTCCCCTATGATTGTTTATCATATCAAAATGAACATCATTTAAAAGAAAATAGTAATAAAATCCCAAAAAATATCTTTATGACAATTTTCCAAAAAATATTTTCTTCAGAACCAATTTACAATGAGATATATGAATTATTTTTCAAAAGATTTAAAAATAACAAATGTATATTTAAAACAGAAAAAAATAGAGAAAATTATACATTATGTGATATAATATCAACAGAAGATATTGATATATATAATATAGAAATAGCATTAATAGTTTTTCATAAATGTGATTTTTTTCAAAAAATAAAAATAATATTTGAAATAACTGATTTTGATGATGATGGTTTAATAAATGAAAATGAAATAAAAAAGATAATTTTTTCAATAAATAATTTATTTCCAAGAGATGTAAGTCAATTTAAATCAAATTCAAATTTAATAAATCAATCTTTATCAAATATTTTTGCAACAAATATTTATAAATCAATTATGTATGTTCCAGGAGGATTAGCTCCAATACTTCATAAAGAAAAATGTATTAATTTCGAAACTTTTTTTAAAGGAATAATAAAAATAAATGATTATAAATATAATATTATTCCTTTATATGTAAATATTAAAAATTGTTTATTAGAAGAAAAAAAAGAAATTGAGTTTGATATGAATGATAATGTTGTTAAAGATTTTATTTCTGTAACTTATGAATTAATTAATCAAAATAATTTAAATTTTGAAGGAGAAACAAATGTTAAAATTAAAAATATTTTAGATGTTAAAATTCCCGTTAAAAAAAAGAAAAAAGATCCTATTACAGAATATAAAGAAAAAAAAGCTAAAGAAGAAAAAGAAAGAGAAAGAAGATTAAAAATTTTTCAAAATCCAAAAATTTATGGTTTTAAAAAAAGTGTTTCAATGGTTAATTATAATATGGAAACTTTATTTAAAAATAGATTATCTAAATTAAAAAATAATAATAAGAAAAGGGATTCTAATAATAAATCAAATTCACCAATTTTATCAAATGCATATAAATCTATATTTAATATAAAAAACAAAAAAAATAATAGTTATTTAAACAATATTAGAAAAAATTCTCATATTCCAAAAATTCGTTTATTATCAATAAAAAATTTAAATAAATCAAATAAAAATTCTGGAATATTAAGTTTAGATGAAAAAAGGAATAATAAACAGAATTTAAATTTATTTTCAAAAAAAGAAAGTTATAATTTTTTAGATTCTTCCTCATCAAGTTTCTTTGATAATCAATCTGAAACTTCAAAATCAATGAAAGAAATTTTTGATAATGAAAATTATAATAAATTAATTGTTGAAAAAGCAAATTATGATAAATTAGTAAATTTACAATTTCCACCTTGTAAAATTATTTCAATGAAAACAACTTCTTATTTCCCTAAATTTAATAATAAAAAAAATAAAAGTATTTTATCTAGTAATGGAATAAATAATTGTCTATTAAAATCAAGATATGAAATTAAAGAAGATATTAATAAAGTAATTGGACAAAATTTTTATTTTGAAGGGGATCTTGAGAGTATGAATGAAATAATGAATAAAATAAATGTTAAAACAAAAATTATTAGAAAATTTATAGTAAATAATGATAATATTTCTCCTTATTTTTTTAAATTTAATTATGAACCTATTTAATTTATCAGACAATAATAGAAGAAAATCTTTAACATATTAATTTCTTTTGAGGAAATATAAATAATATTTTTTTTTAAGATTTATTTTTAATTATCTTTTTATTAATTATAAATAAAAAGATTTTATTAATAAATAAAAAATTACTATTAATAAGTACTAATAAATTATTTATATAAAACTCATATAAAAAATAAAAATGTTAAAAAGAAATTTACCATCATTAAAATATTTACCATTTAGTCAATTATCAAAAGAACGTACAAAATCTCCATATATACCTAAAGTAATTGAAGAAGATGATAAAATATTAAAAAATGATATATCTACATTAAATTATGATGCATTACCACAAATTTCTAGTCCAAATATAGTAAATTCACTAGTTAAAAAAATGAAAAATAATTCATTAAAACATTTTATCCCAAAAAGAGATAGAATACAATTTAAATCTTGTGATTTTGATTCTAATAATAATAATAATAATAATAATGATTCTTTAAATAACTATAATTATTCTTCATTTAATATAATGGATAAAAAAACAAAATATTTTGATTCTTTAAATAGATTAAGAAAAAAACAAAAAAGCGAATCAAGAAATAAAAATTTAAAATTAAGTGATAATTTATCTGGATTTTTTATTACAAGTAGTCAAAGATTAACATCTGATAATTCATTAAATAATAATAATTCAAATTTTACTTTTAGTAGAGCAAGCAGTTCTGGAAAAAGAAAAAAAATTTTATCTAATAAAAATAAACAAAGTTTTGTTAAATCTCTTGATTTTTTAAATCAAGAAATGGATGAAGATTATAATAACATGAAAGAAAATTTTGATGATTATAAAGAATATGGAAATTTTATGATTAATAAATGTAATAATGTTATAAAATTATTTGATAGAAGATTTAAAATTCAAAGTGATGATTATATTAATGAAAGAATTGAAAAAATTAAAACAGATGGTTTAAATTATAAATTTAATAAATATTTTGATAAATTTTTTTCAATGAAAAAAAATTTTGATTTAGTTGCTATGAATCAATTATTATTGAAACAAAGAACTAATCGAAAAAAATTAGAAAAAGAAATTAATGAAAAAAGAATTCAAAAACAAAGAGAAAAATATATGAATTTAATCGATCAAAATATTGAACTAGCTAAAAAAGTTGAAATGATGTCTGATGATTATATGCGAAAAAATAACCTCTTAAAAAATAAAAATAAAAATTATTTTAATAATGATAATTATAATATCAATTATATTAATTAAGAAAATGAAATTAAAAATAATAAATAATGTATTTTTAAAAAGTAAATTAAATAAATAATATAAATTATATATTAAAATAATTATAAACTTTATTTTTTATTTCAAAAAATAATTTTTATTTCATTAAATTATTTTATTTTCAAAAGGATGGCAGACACAGAAAAAACAAAAAATTTAAATGAAGAGTTATCAAAAGATCAAAAATTAGATAAAGTTTTTTGGTTTAAAGTAATAATAAGTATTTTATTTGGAATAATATTTGGAGTATTAAAATTAACAGGATTTATTTCACTGGTTGGGTAAGTTTTATATTTAATTTTTAAAACTAGATTTTTCATACTTTCAATAATATTAACTTCATTTTATTTTAGTAAATTTATTTCTTCAGATGATATTGATTATCAAAGTGAAGTTTTTCTTGAAGGATTAAATGTTAGTATTCCTCTTTTTATTGCTAGTTGGATTATTTCTTATACTCTTATTTTTGCTTGTTCAAAAAATTATAATCAACCAAATTTTGATTTATAAAATAAAATTAATTTAATTTTCCTTTTAAATAATTATACACTTAAAAATATAATTTTCAATAATATTCATTTTAAAAATAGGAAAATGTTTCTCTTCAACTAAAATTATTTCTTCTTTATATTTATAACTTTTTCCTTTCATTTTATTTAATAATTTTATTTTTAGAAAATTTTTTATAATATTAATTAACAGATTTTTCCTTTTCAAAATTTTATCCTTTTAATTTTATTTTTTAAATATTTTATTTTTCTTTTAAAAATATTTCCTTTATTTTTTAATAAAAACTATTAAAGATTTATTTTAAAATAAATTTTCTTATTTTCTATTCTTGAAAACTTATTGATAAAACTATGAATTGAATATTATAATAAATTTTTATTAATTTTGTTGTCAAATTTCTTTCTGATATTATAAAAGAAACTTTGTTTAAAAAAGTTCTTAAAAAAAATTTTTAAAAATCAATCTTTTCTTTATATATATAAATGTTTATTTTCTTTCATTTTCGGATTCATATATATTCCAAATTAAGAATTTACTCTTTTAAAATAAATTTTTTATTAATATAATTTTATAACATTTATTTAATAATTTCAAAGATTAGTTCTAACTCAGTTCTTGGTTTAAATTCCATTTGTGGTTGTTCAATTGTATAATATTTTTTTAATTTTTTCTTTTACTGATTTATAATAAAATTACCACCATTTATTTTTTTTTTTAATAATTTTTTATCTTTCTAAATTAGAATTTAATTATTTTAAAATCAAATTTTTATGAATTAAAATTTATCTTGTTTTTTAATTAATTATCCAGAAAACTCAATTGGAAGAATATATTCATTTAATTTTAAAGGATTATTTACTATATTTAAATAAAATGACTAATTCTATTGTTATATCATTTTAGTAATTTATATATATCTTTATGTTTTTTATAAAATTTGACATTCTTAGTTTTCTTTAGTTATTTTTTTCATATAATTTAGTTTTATTATAACAATATTAATTAATTATACTTATTATATTTATATTTAACTTAAAGAAAAGTATTATTATATTCAAAAAAAATAATAAAACATCATTAATTAAAAAAATTAAAAATACTGAAATAAATAACCAATAAAAACAAAATCAGGAAATTTATAATAAAAAAATAAAAAAATGAATGATAAAAAACAAATAAAAAAATCCAATTCAGTAAGAACAGCAAAAAGTGACAAAAAATTAACTCATGTATCAAAAGGAATAAAAATAAATCATAAAAGGAAAGAAAGTCACAATTTAACAAATGCACAATCATTTGCAAATAAAATAATAAATAATACATCTCCTTTAATAAATTTTAAAGCTAAATTATCTTCAGATTCAAATATAGAAGGAAATTTATTAGATAATATAATAAATATAGATATATTAAAAAAAGAATATCCAAATTATCCTCAAGGAGAAATGTCTCAAAAATCATTTGGAATAATAAAATCTTTTGCATTTAATTCTTATAAAGGATTAGTTAAAAATGAAAATGAAGATAAAATATCAATTTGTTTAAATATTAAAAAACCAAATAATTCAAAATCAAGAATTTGGCCAAAAATGTCTTATTTTGCAATTTTTGATGGTCATGGAGGAGATAAATGTTCTATTTTTTTACAAGAAAATTATTTAAATTATTTAATAGAAGATAAAAATTTTCCAATAGATATAAAACAATCATTTATATCATCAATAGAAAGAGCAGAGAATGAATTTAATAAACAATTTAAAAATATAAATAATGAAAATATAAAAAAATATGAAGATAAATCTGATTTTTCAGGTTCATGTGCTTTAATATTATTAATAGTTGATAATAAATTTTATGTATGTAATATAGGAGATTCAAGAGCAATTATGTCAATGGAAAATGGAAATAAAATTCGTCCTTTAACAATAGATCATAAACCAAATAATCCAAAAGAATATGAAAGAATAATAAAATCAGGTTGTAAAGTATATATTGATTCTGATGAATCTGAAAAAAATATAAATAATTTAAAATTTATAAATAATGAAAAAGAATTTGATAATTATATTAAAGAAGTAGATATTATTTATCGTATTTTTCCTTGTGGATTATCTGTAAGTAGAACTATTGGAGATCCAAAAGCAAAATTTAAAAATTTAGAAGGAATACCAAATCAAATTATAAGTACTCCTGAAATTTTTTCTTTTGAAAATAATAATTCTTGTGATTTTATTATTTTAGGTTGTGATGGAATTTTTGATAATTTAACTAATAATGAAATTATTGATTCTGCTTGGTTTACTATTCAAAATACTGATAAAAATAGAAAAAATGATATTAACTTAGTTACTTTAGATATTTGTAATATGGTTATTAAGAATTCTATGGATAAAATGAGTGGAGATAATTTAAGTGTTGTTGTTATTGGTTTAGAAGGATTAGAAAAATATATTAATAATAAAGTACTTAAACAAAAAATTGATAAAATGTTTAAAGAAGGAAAAAAATAAATTTTGGATTTTCATTTTCAATGATTTTTTAATTTTTCTTTTTAATATTTTTTTTTGGAGTTTGAAAAATATTTTTTCTGGAATATTTATTTCTAGATTAATATTTTGTTTTTAATTTGTTTAATATTATTATTTAGTAAATATAATTTAATAGATTATTTTTATTTTATTTTATTTTATTTTTATTTATATAAAATATGAATAATGATGCTTTAATAAGAAATAAACTAAATCAAATCGAAAATGACTTAAAAGGTAAATCAATTGATGATTTACTATATATTTATTACAATACTGAAAAATATGCTTTTAATTTTTTAAATGAAGAAAAAAATGAAAATACACAATTAATGGAAAATTTAAACAATCAATTATCAGAAATTGATAAAAATAAAAATGAATTTCAAAATTATATTGAACAAATAAATCAATTAAAATATCAAATTGAAGAAAAAGAAAATAATATAAAATCTCTTTTAAACGAAAAAAGACAATTAGAACAAAAAAACAATAAACAATATATAATTCAAACTTTAAATCAAGAAATTGAAGAAAGATATAAAAAACCAAAACAACAACTTTTAAATGATTTAATGAATAGAAAAATTACTTTTGAAGAATATACAGAAAGATTTAAAGAATTGGGAAAAAATTATTATTATTATAATATATTAGTTCAACAAATAAATAATCTTTAAAAAATTAGTTAAATGAAAAATTTTTCTTTATTAATATTTTTTATAATTAAAAATATCAACTATTTATTTATTTAAATTCTCAAATTAATTTCTTAAATAAGACAATAATATATTAAAAAATCTTTGATGAAAAAGAAGTTAAAATAAAAATGCTTATTTTCCATTATTTATAGAATCTCCCTTGAAAAATAAAAATATTCATCTTAAATCATTCTAAATTATTTATTTTTATCTCAATATAATTTATTTATTTACCCCATAATAATAATTATTTAAATATAAAGAAGAAAATCAAAAAAATTAAAAAAAGAGTAAAAATAAATAATTAATTATTTTAACCCCAAAATAATTTTTTAATTCTGAACAAATAAAAAAAAAGCTAAAAATTGACAAAAAGTTAAGTAATAAATAAATAAATCAACAAAAATAATAAAAAATAAAAATACTTTAATTTTAAATCAATTTAAAAATATAATAAATTATTTTTAACAGGTCTAATTAGTGATTTACTATATTTTTTAACTAAACATTAATTTTGATTATTATAAAAAATATTATTTCATTAGATAAAAAGATAATGTTTAAAATATATTTAATTAAAAAGTTAAGAAACATTCTATATATTAAAATTTTCTCAAAATTAATAATTTTTAAATATATAAATAAGCCATTTCCATTTTTCCAATTATTATTATTTTAATTTTTAAGATTAAAAAAAATAAATATTATAACATGAATAAAAATTAATAAATATTATTAACTAAAAAAATGGAAGAATCTTATTCTCTCATAAGGAAAATAGGAGGTGGAAATTATGGTGAAATCTATTCTGGAAAGTTAGAAATAGCAATAAAAAGAATCCCAAAATCATTAGTTATAAAACAAGATTTATATCAAGAATTAGAAAGAGAAAAACAAATATTAATTAAATGTGAATCAAAAAATATTGTAAAATTATATGATTACATTGAAAATGAAGAATGGTATGATTTTATTCTTGAAAAATGTGATTCAGATTTAAGTGAAGTATTATATAATAGAAGAAAATTTTCAATTCCAGAAATAAAAAATATAATGAAACAATTAAATAATGCATTTCAAATAATGCAAAAAAATAATATTATTCACAGAGATATAAAATTAGAAAATATATTAGTAAAATATACAAATAAATCAAAAAATCAATTTGAAGTTAAATTATGTGATTTTGGTTTAAGTAGAGAAATAAAAACAAATATAGATGATTCTTTTGCAGGTTCTTTTGAAACAATGGCTCCAGAAATAATGAATGAAAATCCATATAATAGCAAAGTTGATTTATGGAGTATTGGAATTATAATGTATCAAATGTATCATAATAATTTTCCTTGTTTTGATGATGATGATAATATTATTAATTTACCTGATGAAGATATTTATTTTAAAAATTTATTAGAAAAATTATTAAAAAAAGATCCCAATGAAAGAATCACTTGGAATGAATATTTTAAACATCCTTTTTTCTTAGATAATAAACATATAAATATTATTGTTGTTGGAAAAAAGAATGTTGGAAAATCAACTTTGATTAAAAATGTTTTCAAAGAAAAAAATAAAAAAAATACTCATAATGATTATAATATAACTCATATTAATTCAAATGATAAAAATCTTATTATTAATAATAATTGTTTTTCTAGTTGTTCAGTTTATGAATATAAAAATGATGATAAATTCAGATTTTACGAAATGAAAGGTTATAATGAAAGAAGATATACTTTTGAAAATTTATTAAAAGATACAAATAATATAATTCAAAATCAATTATCAAAAAAAGATCCTGATAAATTTATAAATCTTATTTGGTATTGTTTTGAAAAAGAAGAATATAATGAAGAAGAACAAAAAAATATAGAAAAGCTTAAATCATATTTTAAAGAAGAAAAACAAATACAAATATGTTTTATAAGTACAAAGACTAAAGATAAATTATCTATAAATGATATTTTTAAAAAAATAACAAATAAAAAAAATAGTTTTTCAAGAAAAAGAATTTATGAAGAAGAAGAAGAATATCTTCAATATAGAGTTCTTGCAGAACCAATTGATATTGTAAATGAACAAGGACAATTAATTGAAATTATTGATCCTTTCGGAATTGAAAATTTAATTAAAAAAACTTTAGAAAAATTTAAAGATAATTCTCAAGAAAAAAAATCTGGATTTACTCATTTTTATACTCAAAGATATAAAAAACCAATTAATTTGATTAAAAATTTCAAATATAAATAAAGAATTTTGAAAATTTAACCAAAATTTGTAAATGTTTTACAAAAAAATTCCTTTTATTTGACTTTATTTTATTTTTTGTGTTTGTATTTGTGTTTTTAATTTTTTGAGTAAGAGTTTTATTTATTATAAATCAAAAGATTAATTTTAAAAGATAAAACTTTTGTTAATAACATAACTCGGTATTTATAGATTTAAATTTTAATGTTTATATATAATTAGTTATAACAAATCTCTTTATATAATAAATATTAAAACAATTAAAATTAGCTTTTATTTATAATATTAAAAATTAATTAATTTGAATATCAGCAATAGAAACATTATGAGTTTTCTCATATCCTTCGTTTTCAGCTTTTGATTCAAATTTATTTTTTAAATTTAAAAGAAACATATAAATTTGATAAGAATTTAAGACAACTATATACATAAGTAAAGATGCAGAAATTAATTGAATAAAATTTGCATTAACTAAAAATTGATAACAATTAAAATTAGCATAATATTTTGCAAAACAACAAACAAGAAAATAAATAAAAAATATAATTGAAATAATTAAAAAATCAAAAAAAGTTTTTTCTTGATTTTCATGAGGCATTAAAAATAAATCTAATAATCCAAAAAAAGTATTTAAACCATGTAAATAATAATTAAAAATATTTTCAATTTGATCTTTTGGTTTTTGCATAAAATCAGGTCCTAATAAAGTTAAAGTCCAAAATAAAATTATAATAGAAATTGAAATTGACATAATATATTTATAAATTATATTTCTCATAAATTTTTGAAGATTTTCCATTTGGTCTGAATTACAACAATAAAAACTTATATCTGAAATTAATACTATTATTAAATATATTGAAACACTCCATAAACCCCAAGTTGTATAAAAATAAAAATGAACTAATTTTAAATTAAAAATAAAAAGACTAAATATAAAAGTATTTAACCCATAAAAAATACAAATCAAAATAAATTTCCAGGTTTGAATAATTTCCCTCATAAAAATATTTTTTTAAATAAATAAATTAAAAAAAAAAAACTTTAAAAAAAATAAAAAAAAAGTAAAAAAAAGAAAATATTATAAAAAAAAAAAAAAATTATAAAAAATTATTTTTCTCCTCTAATAGTTCCATAAAAAAATCTATTAGTAATAGGATCCCAAACTTTTTTATAATCTTGATTAATAAAAGCAACATTTTTATTAGAAACATAATGTTTATCTTTATCTTTATTATAATAATCAAAAGGAAACATTTTTCCACAATCTTTCCAAACAGGTAATCCAGTAATAGGATGAATATTATAAGGATCATATTTAAATTGTATTTTATCATAATCAAATCTACTTTTCATTTGTTTTGGATTTACCATTAAACATTGATAAATACTTTCTTTTGGTTGAACATCATTTCCAAAATTTATTTTTGAACTTTTTATAAAATTTCTTGTTTTTTCATCTAAAAATGCTTTATCTTCATCTTTTAATTTTTTATAATTATAATCTCTTAAATTTGATGTTAAAAAAGGTTTTTCTTGAGGAAATAATTTTAATTCAAAACCAGAATAATTTGGTTTTAAATATGGTTTATTTAATATTGCTCTATTTCCATTTAATGGTTTTGGAGTATATAAATCTCTATGTGTTGATTGAAAATCTTGTTGCCATTCTGGAAGTCCTAATGAATATTGAGATGTATTTCCTTTTTGAGGACGATCTACTATTCGACCTTCTACTAAAAAAGGATTTATTGATAAACCTGAAAACATTTTTTTTTATTTATTTTTTTATTTTTTTTTTTTAAGTTTTTTTTTTTATTATTTTTTTTTTTTGTTTAAGTTTTTTTTGAGATATTTTATTATTAATTTGAGAAAATAAAATGAAGTGTTTTTTATTTATTTTAATTTTGATTTTTTTGGTTTTTTTCATTATTTTTAAAAAAATAATTTAATTCGAAAATTATTGGATTTTTCATTATAGAAAAACAGAAATGTTTAATTAATATTGTCTAATAGAATAATAATAATTATCAATCTTTAATTTATTAATTCTTTTATTTCTTTTACTATTTTATCATCTCAAATTATTATTTTTCTTTAGTTAGTACAATTAATTTCTCTTTAAGTTGTATTCTTTTTTACTATTTATTAGAAGATGTATTTCTTTAATAGATAAATTTATATCTTTTTTTATATTTCTAAATCTGGTAAATGTTCTATTATTTTTGAAAATTTATTTTATATAAATATTTAATATATTCTTCTAGATAAATATTATTGTATTTCAGATATTAAGATAATTAATTTATGTGTTGTTAAATATTGATAAAATATTTTTAAAAATCTCTGCTTTTCATGTGATAAGTCCTCACATTGAAAAAATAAACTAAAGAAAAAAGTATCTCAAAGCTAAGTCGGGATTTATAACCGAAGTTTTCAATAATATTATTATATATTCATAATTAAAATAAAAATTTAAAATTTTTCCTTTTGAAAGTAAATCAATGGTATATAATAAATTTGGAATTTCATTAAAAAATTTATATATGATTATTTTTCCATCAAAAAAACTTAAACAAAGAAAATTATTATTATATATTATTTTAGATATTTGAAAATCATAAGTATCTTCAAATATTTTTTTAAATTCAGATTCACCATAATTTCCATTTTCTAATTTAAAAATTTGAATTTGTCCTTTATGTTCAAATAAAGATTTAAAAGAACTAAAACTTAAAACTTTTTTATATAAAGATTTATTATTTCCTAAAGAAATAAATAAATATGGATTTTTGAAATAAATATCAATTACTTCATTTTCAAAATTAGTTATAATAGGTAAATTTATTATATTTTCAAAATTTTCTTTATTTATTCCTTGAATATTTTTATTAATATTATCATTATTATTAAATTCAAAAAATTCTTTTATTGATTTTAAATTATTTAAATAATTATATAATTCTATTTTATATTATCTTTTATTTTCTTTTATTTGAATTTTTTTCCAATATTTTTAAAATAAAATTTATACAAAAAATATAATCTTCAATATTTTTTTTTTAGATATCTAAAAAAAAATTAATCAATTTTTTAAATATTATTTAAAAAAAAAATTTAATTATTTTGTTGAGTTTGATACTGAGTTGCATGAGCTTCATTAAATCTAGCATAATGTCCAATATTAAATCGATAAGCTTTTCCATTACTTTCCAAAAATATATCTCTTTCAGAATTTAAATCAAAATATCCAGAATATTTAGTATTTTTATAAGTTAAAAAACCATATCCTTTAGGAAAACCATTAATCAGTTTTCCTTCAACATAAACATCATGTTTACTAAAAAATCTTACTCCCCAAATTTTTGGATTAATCATTTTTTCATAATCTCCATTTCCCCAATAATATTCTCCATATCCTATTCTTTCTCCATTTATAAGACTTCCTATATATAAATCACCTTTATATTCATCATTTGAATAAAATAATTCTAAAGCATTTTTATCACTTATTGTACCATTTTCATTTATATTTCCTATATAAATCATTCCATCTTCTAAACAAATACATCCTTTTGAAGGAATAAACTTTCCATCATTAAATTCTGCATAAAATCCATTATATTTATAATACATAAATCCTTTTCCATGAAGATTAAAATTTTCATTAAAACTTCCTACATTTATACTTCCTTTTTCATTTGAATATTTTTCTCCTTCATATAAATTATCATTTATTCTTTTTCCAGTAAAGAATTGTTCTGATGATTTTAGATAAATAGAAATAATATCTTTTTGAATATCATTTTCATATACATTTGTAATTATATTTCCATTATTATTTAAACAAATAAATCTTCCATTTTTTAAATCATTTTTATATTCTACAAATTTAATTGTATCTTCATAATAAAAACACATTCTTCCATTCATTTTTCCATCTTGAAAAATTCCCTCAATTTGTTTTTTATCATTTTTAATCACTCCATAACCATTTAATCTATAATTTTTAAATTCTCCAATCATTATAGTTATTATATTATTATTTGATGTATTTTTTAATATCATCATTCCTTTTCCTTCATTCATTTCACCTGATAATTGACCTATAAATATATTTAATACTCCATTGTTTTCATTTTCTATTTTTTTTATATTTTCATTATCTATCTTATTAGGATATTGTAATACTTCTTCTGTAATTTTTTTTATTTTTACTTTTATTTTTTCAAATTCATTTTTGTGATAATTTACATATGAAAAAAAAAATTTTAAAGCTTCTTCTTTTGGTTTTATTAATCCATAATTAAATTTCGATTTATCTTTATTATCAACTTTTATTTTATTTAATTTTACATTGAAATTATTGTAAGATTCAAAAAAACCTAATTTATCATTTAAATCTTCACTTAATTCCTCAACTATGTGAAAATATTCTTCTCTCTCTAATATATTAAGATTATTATAAAAAATTTGTAAAAATTTAGTATGATATGGAGGACATTTAAAAGTAATAAATATTATTTGAACGAATTTGCAAATTTTGTAAGGAGAAACAAAATTATTTAACAATTTGTTATAAAAATTCCAATCATTGATATAATCATTTGTAACTTTCATTCTTGCTTCATATGAATCATATAAATAATTTCCCATTTTTAAATTATATGTTTATGATAAATTATTTATTTTAATAATAGAAGATACCTTTATCATAATTACTATATTGAGGAACCTAAATAATAGAGAAATTATTAAATTTATTTTTTTCTTTTTTTTTAAAAAAAGGGAAATATATATTAAAGGTAGTGAAAAATAAATATTTAATTTTTTTAATTAAATAGACTAAATCAAAATATTGTCTTGGCAAGCTTCTCCATAAATAACACTAGGATCATTGGGATTAGTATTTAAAATAATATGTCTTTTTTTATTATAATTATTAAAAGGAGTTTCAATATATTTAGAATACAAACCGCAATCATTATGAATATATTTATAACATCCAATTCTTGCATTATCTAAAGCTCTATTTTTAATATCATACAAGCAGTCTTTAATTAAAGTAAAAAACCAACAAGGACACATAAAGAAATTTACAATAAATTTTATAAAAGCTTTTCCACAATTTTTAACTAATTCTAAAGCTTGATTTTGACTTAAACCTTCATCTCCAATATATTCTCTTTTTGTTTCAGGTTCAATATATCTTGTATCTTTACCACAACAAACACAAAAAAAACAACAACAACAACAAGCAAATCTTGTTATCCAAATTATAAAAGGATATCCTAAATGTAAAAATAATAAATAACATAATCTAAATAAATTGATAAAAAATGTTAAAAGTCCAAATACTATACATTTTAATCTTGCACATTTTATTATTCCATCAAAAAGTTCTGGATCATCAATATCAACTAAAGAATAATTATTTGGTTTATCTTTTATTTTATTATTTTTTGCCTCGAATTTACTTCCAACCATAAGAAGAACGTTTTCATTTCTTTCATAAGTAATTGTATAATTTGGAGAACTATTTAAATTAGTATTTTCATTATTATTATTAATATTATTTTGATTTATAGTTGGATTAATAACCTGATTTCCATTATTTTCACTTTCACTCATTTTAAATTTAGATTTATTGAATAATATATTAAATTTAAATCTTATATATTTATTTTATATATTACTTAATTCTATTGGAGGAGTATTTTGATCATAACCTTTATAAGAACTAATATTTTCAACTTGTTTAATTCTTTCATCATATAATTCTTCAATTTTACTTTTTAAAAAACAATTTTTTGCTTTTTGCCAACCATGAAAAATAGGCACTACAATATGATTAATAAGAACAAAAATAAAGCAAAAATATCTTTTAATACAAGTACTCATATAACTAAAACAAACAATTTCTCTTAAATGTAAAACACCACCTTCATTATTAATATGTATTTGAATTTCATTTTCTGAAGTAAAAGCTCCTGAAAATCCTACTTCTTCTTCAACTTGATAACTTGAAATTACATTTGCACATGAAGTACAAATAAATGTTATTGAATAAAAAATACACCAAAATAATGGTGCTATTAAATATGCTATTAAATCATATATACTTAAAAATGAATATCCACAACATATTGGATAAATACTAAACATCTTAATGGACATTTTGAACAAGTATCTTCTTCTTTTTTTACTTTTTCTATATATTCTTTATTTTCTTTTTTCTCTTTTTCTTTATTTTTTCTTTCTTCTTCTTCTTCTTTTTCATTTGTTTTTTCATTTAAAATCTCTGTTTCTTTTATATGAGCTGTTGTTTTTGTCCTTTATAATTGAACTACTTCTTGAGTGTTATTATCTTTTATTGTTAAAACTTCGTTTTGTACTTTTATTACTCCCTCTGTAGTTGTCATTATTATTTTTTATTTAATTTTAAAACTAGATATATCAAATCTTTTTTATTTTTTTATTTTTTTTCAATTTTCATTATATAAAAAGGACTAATTATTTTAGATTTGTAAAAATATTTTTTATTTATTTTAAAAATAATTTATCTTTTTTAAATTTATTCATTTTTCTTTATTATATTTGATAATATGATTTATTTTTTTTTCAAAATCATTAAATATTCCTTATTTATTTTGAAAATAATGAATTTATGATTTTCATTTTAAAAATTCATTAATTTCTATTTTTTTTAAATAGATATGATTTCTTATTTTAAAAATACATTTTTTGTGTAACTAAATAATAATTATAAAAATTGTTAAATCAAAAAATAATTTTTTTATTAAATTTCTAATTAATAATAATATTAAATAAAACATCTCAAAATAAATTATAATATTTATTGATAATTACATAATTTTTATAAAGTCTATTATTTTTTTTTAGATAAATATAAATATAATCCAAAGTTAAATAAAAATTATAATATAATTATATTTTAAAAAATTGGATTTATATATTATAAAGTTATTTTTTTTATATTTTTTATTAATTTGTTTTTTTCTACACAACAACTTTAATAAATCCTTTTTAAAATGGAATATAAGAAGGGACTAAATAGTTTCCATTTTAAAATAATTAAATAATAATTTAAATTGATTTAAAAAAAAAATGTCATTATCAAATCCTTTTGGAAAGAAACCTCAAAAAAAAACTGAATTAACTCAGAATAAAAATAAGAAAGATACAACAAGGGAAAATGTTAAAAAAAATTTAATAAATGCTTTAGAACCAAAAAAAGATAATAATTATACATTTTCTTCAGAAAAAATTGCTTTGGAAATTGAAGAAGAAATTTTTAAACAAAATAATAATATTTCTCAATGTAAAGGTTATAGAGATAAAATTAGAAAAATTGAATTAAGATTAAAAGGAAATAGAAATTTATTTATAAGAGAAATTTTAAAAAATGGATTAATTACTATTAAAACATTTTGTGAATTAGATGATAAAACTTTAAATAATGATAA
The DNA here is from genome assembly GCA_023805745.1 of Isotricha sp. YL-2021b. Classification (NCBI taxonomy): domain Eukaryota; phylum Ciliophora; class Litostomatea; order Vestibuliferida; family Isotrichidae; genus Isotricha; species Isotricha sp. YL-2021b. Next base: position 13,130 of record JAJJKW010001801.1, on the reverse strand, counting down.
TTATTTTAATAATTTGAATGAAGAAGATAAAAAAGATGAAAATTTAATCAAAGAAAATAATAATATAAAAAAGACTAAAATTGACATAAAAAATTTAAGGCCTCCTCCTATTAAAAAAAATATTTATAAATTTGAAAATAATAAAGAATTAGTAAATAATAATAATGATATTAATAATATAATAAACGAGGTTGTTAATAAAAATTTAGTTAAAATTGAAGATAATAACAAAGAAGAAATAAAAGAAAAAGAAGATATTATAGAAGAAAAAAAAATTGAAGATAACAAAGAAGAAATTAAAGATGATGAAATAAATAATATAAAGTTAAATGAAGAAAATAAAAATAATATTGAAATAAAAGATGAAAATAAAATAATAGAAAAAAAAGAAGAATTATTAAAAGAAAAATCAAATATGACAATAATCAAAACAAATTTTCAAGAAAATATGAATGATATAAAAATAAATAATAATATTAATATTAATAATAATAATTTGGAAGAAGAAAAAGATGAAGAAAAAAAGGAAGAAAATATTAATAATATGAATAATAATAAAGAAGAAAAAGATAGTCTTTTAAATTCAAATTCAGAAATTATTTCTTCTGATAAAAGTAAAACAAATTATGAAAAATTAAAAAAATTAGTGGAAGAGGTTCAATTAAAAAGAATACAATATAATAATATGAATAAGTCAAATATTAAAAAAAAAGAAGATGAAATTATTAATAAAGAAAAATTTGAAGAAAATAAAACAATAGATAATATTCTTCAAAAAAAAATTGAAATTAAAAATGAAGAAACGGAAAATGAAAAGAAAATAATTTATGTAAAAAATATGAATAATAATATTGGAAATGAAAATCAATTAAAGAATGAAAATATTCAAGAAAATATTGATAATCCTTTTTTAAATAATGACACAAATAAAATTGCTAATAATACTTTAATTAAAAAAAAAATAAAACCACAAATTAAAAACCTTCAAAATAAACTAAATCAAGAAAATAAAAATGAAATATTAATCAACAATAATAATTCCAAGATAAATAAAATTCAAAATGAAAACAAATTAAATGAAAAAATTGAAATGAATATTGAAAGAAATTTAGAAGAAAAAGAAATTAAATTAGAAGAAGAAAAAGAGACTGAAACCATCTCAAATATAAATAATAATAATAATTTGATAGAAGAAGAAAAATTTGAAGAAATTAAAAATATATATGAAAATAATATAATTAGCAATCAAATAGATAATAAACCAACAATAGACTTTGATAATAATAATGAAGCCTTTAATGAAAATATAAATAATAATAATATAATTAATAATTTTGAAATTCAATCTCAAAGTGAAATTTTATCAAAAACTATGAATAAAATTGATAATCCAATGTATAATTTAAAACAAAAATATAAAAGTTTAAATGAGAAAATAATAGCTTTGGAAACAGAATTAAATATTAATAATAAAGAAAATGAACAATATAAAAAAGAAATATTTAATTTAAAAGATAATTTTTCAAATTTAAAACAACAAAACTCAAAATCAAATGAAGAAATATTAAAGGTTGATATCTATAAAATTAAACAACAAATAAAACAAAAAGAAAATGAAATTGAGAATTTGAATAATGAAAATTTAAAAATTAAAAATATATTAAAAATTCGTCAAAATGAAATTGAAGATATTATAAAAGATAATAAATCTTTTAGAGAAGAAGCAGAAAAAAGATTTAATTTATATCAAAAAGAAATTGAAAATTTAAGAAATAATAATAATTTTTTTAGTAATTCAAATATTAACGATGATTTTGAGGATATCATACAATTTGAAAAAATTGAAAGAAATAATAGAAATGAAAAAGATTTCATAAATGGAATAAATATTGATATTCAAGATAATGATAATTATTTAAATATGAATGGAAATATTTATGATGAAACTAAAATAAATAATAATATAAATACTATTAATAAAGAGAATAATGGTGATTTTTATATACATAATAATAATGAAAATAAAACTAATGAAGAAAATAAAAAAGATTTTATTGAAAAAGAAGAAAAAAAAGAAGATTTAAATAATAATGAAAATAAAGAAATAAAAGAAGAAAATAAAAATACAAATCCAAAAGAAAATAATATTAAAATAAATAAATCAAAAAAAATAAAACCGCCTATTATCCAAAAAAAAATTGAAAATAAAATAGAAAAAAAGGAAGAAAAAATAATTTTAGATAATAATTTATTTGATGACATAAAAAAACATGAAGAAAAAACTGAAGAAAATAATCCATTTTTGGATGAAAAAAATAATGATGAAGAAAATATTTTTAGTGAAGAACCAAAAAAAGAAAAAAATGTATTTGAAGAAATAAAGAAAGAAGAAGAAATAAAAAAAGAAATTAAAAATCCAAAAAAATCAAATTCTAAAATTAGAAAGAATGAATTTGAAAAACCAATAGAAAAAGAAATAAAAAATACTATAATAATAAATACAGAAAAAAATCCTTTTGATGATGAAAACGATGATAAAGATAATATTTTTTTAAATGATAATGATGATATTTTTTCTGAAAATAATAATAAAAATATTCAAATAAATAAAAAACATAATAAGTTTAAAACACCAAATATTAAAAAAACTCTTTTGAAAAATCAAAATAATAATAATGTGAATAATAATTTAAATAAAAATCAAATTCAAAATAATATTTCTAATCATAATCAATATATAATAAATGAATTTGAAACAGAAGTTAATGATGATTTTTTTTCAAATAAAAATCCAGTAGAAAATATATTTGAAAGTGGAAATGATACAAAAAATAAAGAAAGTTCAATATTTGATTAATTTTCTTTTCATCATTATTCAAAAAATTTAAAAAAAATGATTTAATTTAAATAAATATAAAATATAAAAAAATAAAATAAGTGAATTATTACAATATAAAAAATACATATATACTAAACAGCAATTAAAAAATTAAGATAATTTTTTATTTCTATGAATAATAATTATAAATTAATTTTATTCTTTTTATGATAGACTTTTTTATATTTTATAAAATTATTGATGAAAAACAAAATTGCCAAATTTTTTATTTTAAACTTTAGATAAATTTATTCTCATTTAAAAAGAAGAATATATATAGAATTATTGAATTTTTATATTACACTTTTTTCAAAATGTTATATTCTTAGAATTACAAAATAGATAAACAATAATTTACTTTTTTTTTAATAAATAATAAATAATTATATTAAATTAAATCTAATCACTCATATAATTTCATATAAGTTTTAATCTTATTAATAATAATTATTATTATTCAAATTTAAATGGTTCAATTTGATCCCATCCATCTAAACTTCTGATTCCATCATCTTCTATTTCTTCATTATTATTATTTAAGTTTTTTTCTTCTTTTTTTTCATTTTCTTTTTCTGATAAAATTAAAGAACCACTTAAAGCTTTCCTTAATAAATTCATTTTATTTTCTCCTATTGAATTTACACTATAAATTATTTCATTAATTATATTATTTTCATTAATTATTTGATTAATTCTTCTTTTTTCAGAATAAAAACTACTTGATAATATTTTATAATATTTTAAATATTTTTCTCCATAACAAAAAAAAGTATTATCATTTTCAATTTTAATATAATTATTTGGAATATTTGTTTCAAAAATAAATTCAGGAAATGAATTTAAATGTTTCCAAAATTGAATTGTACTATTATCACAACAAATAATTAAAGAATTTAAATTTTTTTCATAAATTATATTTTTGCAAGTAAAACTAATATTTAAAGCTAATTTTTCAGTGAATTTCATTTCATAATATTTATATAAAATTACTTTATTAATTGTTCCAACAAAAATATAAATTTCATTTTTTTCATAAACGAAAACAGTCATTGTAGTTATATCATTGTAATTTGTATGAATTCCTTGGATTTTATTTAGATTTGATTCATCTATAAAATCAAATATCCATATACTATTTCTAGAATCAATAACTAAAATTTTTTTTATATTTTCAAAATCAAAAAATGAAAATTTAATATAATATTCACATAGTTTTAATTTATTAATTGATTTATTATAATTAACTTCTGTTATATTTAAAAAATTTTCATTTTCTGAAAAAGAATATATATATCCTTTATCATAATTAAAATAAAAATTTAAAATTTTTCCTTTTGAAAGTAAATCAATGGTATATAATAAATTTGGAATTTCATTAAAAAATTTATATATGATTATTTTTCCATCAAAAAAACTTAAACAAAGAAAATTATTATTATATATTATTTTAGATATTTGAAAATCATAAGTATCTTCAAATATTTTTTTAAATTCAGATTCACCATAATTTCCATTTTCTAATTTAAAAATTTGAATTTGTCCTTTATGTTCAAATAAAGATTTAAAAGAACTAAAACTTAAAACTTTTTTATATAAAGATTTATTATTTCCTAAAGAAATAAATAAATATGGATTTTTGAAATAAATATCAATTACTTCATTTTCAAAATTAGTTATAATAGGTAAATTTATTATATTTTCAAAATTTTCTTTATTTATTCCTTGAATATTTTTATTAATATTATCATTATTATTAAATTCAAAAAATTCTTTTATTGATTTTAAATTATAAGCATCTGGTCTATTAAAAATTTCAAATAAATAATTATATAATTCTATTTTATATTTATCTAAATTTGTTTTTTCATTGATTAAAGGAGGTAAAGATAAATTTGGTAAAGTATTACATAATTTTTCAAGAAAAGGAATAAGAACATCATATGCCTTTTTCACTTTCCAAAATTGATTTGTAACTTTATCATTAAAAACAAATGATATTAATATAATATTCCTATTTTCTGTTAATGTAACTATTTTTATATTAGATATTCCAAATATTAAATTAAAATTATTTACATTTTCCATGAATAAAATAATTATTTTTTTTTTATTTAAAAAAATTTCAAATAATTTATTTTTTCAAAATTTTAATTTATGGGAATTTGTACCTTTGCTAATATAAAGAAAAAAAATTCGGTTGTTTTATTGAATGATGAACAAGAAGAAGAAAATAAATTATTTTATCCGAAATATGAATACTATTATCCAATAAATTCAAATCCAAATAAAAATTCTTATGATAAAATATCTTTATATTTAACCTATAATAATACATCAAAGGATGAAAATTCTTTTTTTAAATTTAAAGTATATTTTAAAGTACAAAACAAAAAAGAAGAATATCTTTTAGAAGGAATAACAGAAGAAAAAAAAGGAAAAGATAAACTTTTCTATGAAAAATCTTTTGATATAGATTTTATTTTTGAAAATGAACAAATAATAAAGATAATTTGTATTCAAAATAATATAGAAATTCAAACATGTATTTTATCAGTTGGAAGATTAATTGGTTGTAAAGCAAATTCTGTAAAAATTCCAGTTAAAAATAATGTTGGAATTATTGGAGAATTAATTATTGATGGGAATAAAATTAGTAAAAATAATAATAATAAATTATCTACTTTAGAAATAATTGTTAATAAATTTTTTGAAAGTACTATTCATTATTTTTTTATTTTATCAAATTATAAAGATGAAATTTTATATAAAAGTAAAGACTTTTGTTTTGAAAATAATATTCAAGTATTTAAAAGTAAAGTTTTAATAAAGTCTAAACATTTATATGATAATGATAAAAATAAAAAAATTAATATAAATTTATTTAAAAGAATTATAGGAAATAATCCAGAAATTAAAATTAAAGGAGGAAATATTTTTACAATAAATAATATCTTAAACAATCAAAATGTTATTTTATTAGATAATAATAAAAAAAAATTTGGAGAATTAATAATTAATTATTCAGAAGAAAATTATAGTTCTTTATTAGAATATATAAAATATGAATTACAAATCAATACAATTTTTTCTTTTGATTATCCATTTAATCATAATTTAGAATATCAAGAAAAAAATTATGAAATAATAGAAGAAATCCTTAAAACTTTTTCCAAAATATTAATATTATATGATTTTGAACAAATTTTTTCAATGTATACTATTGAAAATGATAATAAAATTAATACAGAAAAAGTTATAAGTTTTAATGGAATAATACATTTTTTTAGAAATAAAATTAAAAATAAAGAAATTAAAATTGAAAAAAAAGAAAAAACTAAAATTTGGAATTTATTAAATTTAATCTTAGAATCTAAAATTCAAAAAGAAATGGAAAATGGTATAAATAAATATTATATTCACATTATAATATTAAATGAATTAAATAGTGATATTGAAGAAACAAAAAAAATTTTTGAACTTTATTCAGATTTTCCTGTTTCTTTTATCTTAATTTTAAATTCAAGAAATGAAGAAGAAATAAATAATTTTTTTAAAATTTATGCATTAACTTTTACTAAAAGAAAAATAATACAAATTTTAAATATAAATAATATTGAAACAATTAATTCTATAATCAGAGAAATTGGAAATGAAATTGAAAATTTCTATGAAAACCAAAAAAAATCAAATTTTTTTCTTTTATCAGAGAGTTCAAATTAATTTTTTGTATTTATAATTATATAAAATTATAATGTTAATTAAAATTAGTATATATTTTAAATAAAGTGTAATTTAAATTTAATATTATTTATTAAATTCATTATCAGAAAAAAAAGAATATTTAATATAATCATTTAAGTAGTTCTTTTTCTTTCAATTAATGTTTTTTATCAAAAGATAGAAATGAGATTAAAATTGAGTTAAAAAACTATTAAATTACAATAATATTATTATAATATTAATATAACATTACAATCAAGAAAAAATTAATAAAAAAGAATGTCCAAAACTTTATCAAATCAAATATCAAATGATGAAAATTCAAAAAAAGAAGGATTAACAAATTCAATTTTTATAAATTTAATACATCAATATCCTTTTTTATTATATAACAACCCTTCAATGTCAGATATATTTAAAAAAATGCAAAAAATGAGAATAATTAAAAAAAATTTAGTATATTTAGTAGGTCTTCCCTATAATTTAGTTTTAAATGAGAAAATTTTATTATCTTTTGAATATTTTGGTCAATATGGTAAAATAGAAAAATTAAAAATAAATAAAAATAAAAGATATAATAATTCAAGTCCAAATGGACCTAGTTATTCTTGTCATATAACTTATTCAAATAGTATTGAAAGTTCTCTTGCAATATTATCTTTAGATAATATTATTTTTGAAAATCATACATTTAAAGCTTTTTTTGGAACAACAAAATATTGTTCTAATTTTTTACATGGAATTCCTTGTTCAAATAAAGATTGTTTATTCTTACATTATTTAGGTAATGATAATGATATTTTAAATAGAGATGAAATGAATTCTAATCATGAAATTTTTAAAAATCAATTATTTATGGCTGTTAATCTAAGTGGGATTTTTACTAATGAAGAAGTTAAAAATAAATTAAAAAAAATTAAACAAAAAAGAACTATTTTTCCTAATGTTGGACTTATTTATGAAAAACAATTTATCAAACAATATTATTCAGATTATAAAGATAAAATTGAATTAAATCAAACAAATCATAATAATGATAATGAAAAAAATATTAACTTAATTTGCAATGTTAATAATATTGTTAAGAATGATAATACTAAATTATTGACTGAAAAAAAAAAGAAGATTTTTAGTATTTTTGGTTATAATAATTATTTAAAAAGGAAAAATAAATCTAGATTTGATTTTGCTACAAATTCAATTGATAATATTGATAATGAAATTCCGATTGAAATTAGTAATTTTATATCTGAAAAAATTAAAAGAAGTATTTTATTCAAAAAAGAAAATAATGATATATCAGATTATTATTTTTCAATGAAAAAATCAAATGAAGCTGAAGATATATGGAAATCTTTAATAAATACTTTAGAAATGTATAATAAATTTGAAAATAATAATAATGAAAGTATCAAAAAAATAAATGAAAATGAAGAAATAATTATTGTTTCGAAATTCAATACAGATTAATTTTTAATTAATTTGTATATTCAAATTATATAAATAATATTTTGTTTTAAAAAAAATAATGATGTTGATATTATTTTATCATTTTATTAAAAGATTTATAAATTATTCATATTAATAAATTTATGAAAAAATTTCAAATTAATTCACTATAACATTAGTAAATATTTTTTGCATTAATACAATAATAATCCTCAATAACATTTTTTCTATTTAAATGTGGTGAATTAGAATAATTTATCATTAATGATTCCCCATGTATTATTGATTTTATGATTTTTTCAGAATAATGTTTATTGTTTTTCTCTCTTAAATCCATTAATTTTATTTTATTTATCTTTTTTTTATTAGTATTTAAATCTTTGTTTTTATTTAAAATATGAATAGTATTGTTTGAATTTAAATTTTGATTTGATTCATTTAGATTAGTTTTGAATTGTTTTGTAGAAATTATTTCTTTATCTAAAGAAATTTTTGAGTTTCTTTTATTTTTATGATGATTTAATGCATTTCTAATTTTTTCAAATATATTTAATGAATTATTCTGTGAGTTATCTATTTGAATATCATCATCATTTAAATTATCTAAAGATGTTTTTGTTTTTTTTTTTTGAGAATTATTTTTTTCATTATTAATTTTTGAAGTACTAATTTCTTCATCATTTTCTTCTCTAAATTTTTTTTCAAAAATATTTGCTAAATTTGTGACATTATTTAAGAATTTTTTATATTTATTTTTATTACTTACTTCTTCATTACCATTTTCATTAATATAATTATTTTTGTTTTCATGATATTTTTTTATAATATTAATATTTGGAACTTTCTTTTTATTATTACTTGGATTTCCATTGAATTCTTTTTTATTTTCCTTTTCATTTTTATTTAAATTCAAGATTAATTTTTCTTTATTCTTATAATTAATAATTTCCTCAGTCTCTTCTTCTTTTTTTTCAATAAAATTATTAATTGAATTTTCATTATTGTTATCTTTAAGATTATTTTTTGAATATTTCTTTACTTTTATATTAATAATAGGTTTATTTAAATCTCTATTATTATTTTTATTTCCAATATTATTTGATAATTGATTATTATTTTTTTTATTATTGTTTTTGGAAGGTGTTTCATTCTTTTTATTATCATTTGTTTTGTTAAAATCATTTAAAAATTCTTTATTAACCTCATCATTCGATATATTATTATTATTTTTGCCATTTTCTTCTTTATTATTAAATTCTTCTTTATTTGCATTAATTAAAATTTTATTTTTTTCAGATATATCTTTACTATAAATAACATTAACTTCTTTAAAATTATTTTTGTTAATTTTGTTTTTATTTTCAATTAAATTCTTTTTCTTATCCTCATTTTTATTATTTTTTTCATTATTTTCTTTATTATTAAATTCTTTTTTATTTTCATTAATTGGTATTTTATCTTTTTTATTATTATCTTTACTATAAATAACATTAACTTCTTTAAAATTATTTTTGTTACTTTTATTTAAATTTTCAATTAAATTCTTTTTTTTATCTTCACTTTTATTCTTTTTCTCATAACTACTACAATTTTTTTGATGAATATTATTTTTTTCAAAAATATGATTCATTTTAATATTACCTTGATTAATATTATCATCAAAATAATGATTATCTTGAATACTAATATTATTAATATTTTCACTTTCAGAATTATTCTCTTTAGTTTGCTTAGAAGAATCAGTCAAAATTAAGTGATGATATGATTTATTTTTTTGAGAATTTATAGACCCAATTGTTGGAAGAATTAAATTTTTATGGGTAAAATTTTTTGAATTATTATTTGAATTTTTTTTTAAATTTCTTGAGTTACCAATTATTAAACTTTCTTTATAATTATTATTATTTGAATAATCCAATGAATTTTTATACATTTTATTAAATGAATATATGTTTTCATTATTATTTATATTCACTGATTGATATCCATTTAAATAATTAAAATATAAATTTGTTTTTTCTTTATTGTTATTTTCTTCAAAAGGATTAAATTTTTTTGATGATATTTTACTAAGAAAAAAAGCATTGCTACTAGAATTTGATATCTCATTGTTAAATTTTGTCAATTTTATTTTAAACAATTTTTTTACCTCATTTCTACTTGGTTCATTTTTGAACTTTTTTTTATGTTTATTATTCTTATTTAAAGGGAATAAATTATCAGAAAAAAATGTAGTGAAAATATAGCAAAAATTATTGCTCTTATTTTCAAAAGAATCTTTTAACAAAGAAATTAAATTAGATTGATGGAAAGGAATATATTTTGATTTACTATTAATTAATTTTACTACTTCTATAAAATTTATAATAGATTGATTCATTGAATTAGGATTTTCAAAAAAAATATTTTTTTCAAAAATTTCAGAATTCCCTAATTCACATAAATTTATTTTTGAATAAATATTATTTTTTAAGTCTTTAAAATGTATGATAATTATAATATGACTTTTTCCAATCATATTATTTTTAATTGAATATTTTTTAATTTTATTTTCTTCACCTTTTTTTAAATAAAAAATAAATTCTTTTAAACTAGAACAAGGATAATTAATAATATTTTTTTTGATATTTTCATTATCATTTAATAAATCATATACTACTTCGTTAAAAATTAATAAATAATTTAAATTAATTATAATTTGATCGTTATTTAAAGAAAAAATAGAACCTAAAATTCTTGGTAAAATACCATTATTTTCATTATTTATATTAAAATTATAATTATCACCTAATATTGGAATATTATCATTCTTATTAATTGTCCAGTCATCTCCAAAAAGTGTAAAAGTTTTACCTGAGTTACTTTCTCCTATAAAAAAAAATGTTAAATTAATTCCTTTATTAATATTATTTATTATTGAATTGAAATAAATATAAATTTCTTTTTGAGTAGATTTTTCATCAAATATTTTTTCTATTTTCTCTTGAAATGATTTATTTTCTTTTGAAAAATATATTATTTCATCTTTATCTTCTGATATGGAAGAATTTTTTTTTTCTTTTATTATTCTTTTTGTAAAAGGACATATTCTAATTAAAAAGTGTAATGAATTCATTTTTTATTTTATATTTTTTTTAAATAATTGTTATGAATAAAAAATTATTTTATGTAAATAATGTAATATTTCTTAAAGAAGGTAATTAAAAAATTAATTCAAAAATAATCGATTAAATATTAAAAAAAAAATTCTTTTTTTAATTTAATTTAAACTAAATTTAGATATGAAACCATAATTTTTACTTTTTAAATAAAATAATAAATATTTTAATTCATAAATAAAAATAATTTTTATTAATTAAGAACTTCATTTCAAATCATCAGAACTTTTTTTAATAATATCTAATTTTTCTTGAATATATTGATTTCTCATTCCTTCTTCATTAGGCATAGAGGTATTAACATTAATATAATAACTATTAGACATAGTTTTTTCAGAAATAGGATTTGTATTTAAATTAACTTCATTAATATTATTATTATTTTTTAAAGGACTACTTAAATTAAATTGATTATTATTAACAATATTTTTAGAATGACTTAAATGAATTTGATTAATACTATTTTCATAATTATTACTTAAATTTTCCATTTCATTTTGATGATTAATCATACTCTGATTATAAGTTTCCCTTAAATTTTTTATTGCTTCTCCATAATTATCTAACATTTTTTCTAATTGTTGTATTCTTATTTTATTATAATAATCTTGTGTATTGAAATTATTAAATGTTGGAGTTTTTAAATTATATGATTGAGGATTGTCTTTCCAAAAATTTATTTCTTCATTTTTTTTCATTATTTCTTCTTTTAAAGTTTGATTTTCATTTTCTAAAAAAAGAATTTTTGTTCTAAAATTCATATTATTATAATTTATATTGTCATTTATATTTATATTAATATTACTATTATTAATAGTGTTTGGTTGAAAAGTAAGATAATTATCCATTCCAATATTATTATTATTCAAATTAATATCATAGTTTAAATTCTTAAAATCATTATTTTCATTATTTTGTTTTTGATAAACTTGATCATATAATTTTTGAATTTGTTCTTTTGCTTCATTTGCTAATTGTTTCGTTGTTTCTTGAATTTCTTCTAATTCTCTATTTTTAGACAAAATTTCTTCTTCATATTCTTTTTCTTTTAAATGATAATTAATTTCACTTTTTGAAACTTTATCATTAATTTCATTATTTTCTTTTTGTAAAATTAATATTATTTCATCTTTTTTATTTATTTGATTATTTAATATATTTATTTCATCATTCAATCTTTTTTCGCTTTCTGAATATTGTTTTTCTAATAAATTTTGATAGTTTAAATATTGATTTTTCAAAGCATTTTCTCTGTTTTTATAATCATTTAATGATGCTAAATATGATTCTTCATATTCATTATGAATTTTTTTTATTTTTTCTAAAGTTTGCTGATGTAAGTTTTCTTTTTCTAAAGATATTTTTAACTGAGATTTAAGGTCATTTAACTTGTTTTCATATGATAATATTATATTTTTTAATTCTTCAATATTATCTTCCATTAATTTTTTATTTTTTTGTTAAATTTGTTAAATTATTATATTCAAAAAAAATCAAAATTTTCAACATAAAAATAACAATTAAAATTTAATTAAAATTGATATCCTAATTGATATTATTCAAACTTTATTAAAAAAATGATTCCATCTTTTATCTAAATAAATTTTTTAAGTTGATCAAATAATTTGAAGATAATATTTTAAACAATATTTTAATTTTAATTTGAAATTTGTAAGATTTTTGAAAATTATAAAAAATGAGATTGTATGTTATATATTTATCAAAAGTTTTTAAAATTTTTATAAAAAATAAAACATTTATATGGGTCAATCATAAATTTAAAAAAATGATAATGAAAAAAAAGTAAAGAGTTTAAAAGTATTTTTGTAAAAAAAATGAAAAATATAGATAAAAAGGATTTTAAAAATAGAAAATTTGGAAAGGAAATAAATTAAATAAAAAAATGACTAAAGTATAAAAATTTT
>JAJJKW010001800.1:0-30201 GCA_023805745.1 Isotricha sp. YL-2021b | reverse complement strand
ATTATATGCTATATATAATCCTGCAATTAAAAAGAAAAATAATGAAGCTATTCCTCCCATTAAAGATTTATATTCAACATCATCATTTATTCTAAATGTAATTGGTGTTCCAAAAAAATCACATCCTTTTATTATTTGTTTAATGAATCTACACCTGCGACCCATTGTTATTTTATTATATTAATTTTATAAATCATTTATAAGATAATTATAATAATTATAACGAAAATTATATCAAACCTTATTTCATTTATAATAATGAATTATAAATTTTGAGTTAAAAAATATTTTAAAAAAGAAATATACTAAATAATATTATCAAGTAAAAGTTGAAAAATTAATTTTTAATTTTTAATTAATCTAGAGTTCATTTAAATAATTTAAAGCAATTCTTGATTAAAAAATTATTATTGTTTTCAATATGTAACAATAATAAACGGCTATCTTGTTTAAATAAAGGAAAAATTATCGCTTAATAATATTTAAATAGATTTTAAAATTATACAATCAAAAATTGATATTTCATAATATATCATGAAAAATGATATTATGTATCATTTTTATTAAAATAAAAGAAATAATATTAGTTTTATGGTAAATTTGAATTATTTATAAAAATTAAAAAAGATTATAAAATAATAAAGAATATATTTTTAAAAAAAAAATATCATTTATTAGAGATAAGAGATATAATTAAATTAAAAATTTAATTTGTGATAATATACCTCATAAAAAAATTATTTTGATAATTATATACAATTAGAAATAAATAAAAATTATATCATTTTATCCAAAATTTAATCAAAAAAACAAAAATGAAGGATATCCATATTTTGATATATAGTTTAAAAATAAAAGAAAGTACGAAAAAATTTATTATTTATTTGTAAAATATTTTTGAAACAATTCTTAAAATGAAATTAAAAAAGAAAAAAGGTAATTAATTTTAATTAATGTATAATATTAAATAATAATTAAAATATATTAATAAAATTATTCTTTTTCCATTTTAATCCTATTAATAATTGCAGTAGATTCATTAAAAACTTTCCTAAAAATTTGAGGAGTGATTCCTGTTAAAACTTTTTCATATCTATTAAAAACGAATTGAGCTAATTTCTTAGTGAACATAGGAAGAGTTTTAAAATCTTTATATCTTCTATATAAAAATAAAATATATTCATCAAAAGAAGGAAATTTTTCATAATTAAAAACAAAAGTACCATAAACTTTATCGATAGATAAAACTGGTAAATTATTAGAAAATATTGTTTTCAAAGAATCCATCCAAGTAGTATTTTCATTAACATAATAATATGGTCTAAAAGTTTTAGGAGAAATTTTAATATTTTCAAATTTATCAACATTATCATCATAATGTTTCCAATTATAATTTGGAGTTGGTTTAGTAATTTTATTTTTATCAAAAGAAACAAAATCTCTAATATTAATATCTTTTAATTGTTTAGAAATATCTATATAAGACATCAACCAAGAAATTTCATTAATTGTAATTTTTTGTTCCATAACTAATTCTTTGCAAATATTTGGTAATTTTTCTACACATTTCATTCTATTATCTTCATTAATTTCTCCATCAATTGGAATAAATATTTCACCAACAATTCCACCAGAACTTAAAGGAGAATCTTTATCAACATTAATAATTAAAGTATTATATGTTAACCCATCTTTAATATTATCAATTAATTTAGGATTCTTTTTAAAATAATATAATAAATATGCAAAAATATTCATTCTATTAGCAAAATTTTCAAAATTATTAGGTAATTCAAAATTAAATAATTTAACAATTTCAACTAATTCTTTATAATGAACAATATGTACATTAAATAAATTACATCCATTCGGAATTTTATTAATAATAAAAGGAGTCATTAAACATGACCAAGCAGCAGTTGCATATAAAACTTTATTTTGAGGTAAATTTCCTAATCCAGATAAAGAAATTGAAGTATGGTAATTTTTTAATCTATAAATAACTTGTGCTTTAATAAATGGCTCAATATCATTTAAATAAGGAAAATTACCATTTTTAACTAAAATCCATAAAACTACAAACCATAAATTTCTATCACCTAAATTTTTTCCTCCAGTTAATAATTTCATTAAATTATAATTTGAACAATTTACATGTTCTTCTGATTCTCCTAAAGTAATTGCACCAAAAATAGTTTTTCTTGAAAAAGGAGATTTTTCAATAGGATAACCTTTATTTTCAGCTTCTCTTAAAGTTTTAAGTGAAATAGGATGATCAATATATAATTTAATTTTTTCAATAAATTTTTTATTATATAAAGCATTTAAAGGACAATTTATTATTTTTTCTAAAGGTTCTTTTTCAAAATCAATTAATAAAGGTTTTAAATTTTCATTTTCAGGTAAAGTTAATAATATAGTTGGATCTGTTTCATTTTCACATGAAATTGGACATTCAAATTTAATATCTTTTACTGAAGATTCAATATTTATATCAATTTCATTTGATTCTACTACTTTTGCTTTTGATGCTGTATTTGCTCTAAAAGTTTGTAATTCATTTAAATTAAATATTTGCTTTATTGCCCCATCACACATTCTAATTAATAAATTAATTTTTTGCTCAAATTCTGATGTAGTTGTTATATTTAAAGAATTTGCTAATTCTTTTTTGGCTTCTTCAAAATTTCTTTCTTTAAATAATAAATCATCTAATCTTGAATTTTGATTTTCCTTTTTATTTGCATTATTTTGAATAATTCTTTTTTGCATTAATAAAACTTCTTTTCTTAATTGAAAATCACCTTTTGTTCCAATTAATCTAGAAATAAATGCTTTTTCTAAATTATCATAATTAGCATTAAAATCTCCCATATCTGAAATTCCTTTAATTTTTTCCATTAGATTTAAATCACTTTTATCCAATTCCATAATAACTTCATCTTTAATATCATTATTACTACATTTTAAAATTACTTTAAAAGAACAATTTCTAGTAAAAGGACAAGAAACAGATAAATTTGCATCATTTTTGTTTCCTATAAAATAAACTTCAACATAGTCAGTAATGAAATTATTTATATTATTTTGAATAATATTATCAACATTTTCTATGTCATTATCCCAAACTTGACCATCAGTAATTAATATAAATTCTTTATAATGAACTTTCTTATATCTTTCAAATAAAGATTTAAAAAGACAACTTGGCTCAGTTCCTCCTCTTCCTTCACATTTTTTATTAATTATCATATATTCTTCATATGAAATATACTGAGAATCTGAATCCCATATTATTATTTCATCATCTTTTTCATATTTTTTTTGTAATATTTCATATACTGATTTATGATAAAAAGATTCACCTGAGGTTGAACCAGAATAATCTATTGCAAAACAACGGTTTACTTTTTCACTATTTTTTTTTCTCATTTTTATTTTTTTTAACTTTTCAGTTGAGTTTAAGTGTTTATAAAATGAAAATTTTTATTTGAGCAATTAATACTGGTAATTAATTTAATTATAAATGTCTTCAATATAAGTTATTTTAATTATATATCTTTTTTATTTTATTATTTTGAATTAATTGTGTTTGTTTAAACTAATTCAAAAAAAATATAAAATTGTATTAATTTTAATGTTTCTGAATAGTTTCTTTCTAATAAAAAAAAAACTCAAATTAATAAAGTTTATTCTTTAAAGATTTAGAATAATTTTTTCAAAAATTTTTTTAAATGATATGTCATTCTCAAATTATAGATTTGGATATTTTATTAAATAAAAATAATTCTTAATTCAATGTTTTTTAACAATATTTATTATCATAATAAACATTTCAACTTATATTTATTTTTAATATTTTCATTTACATTCAAAAATATTTTTTTAAATTAATTATTTATTTAAAAAAGTTTTTTTATATAAAAATTATTTTCTCTTATTGGTTCCATAAATCTCTTTTGTTTTAAATAAATAGAGCTTTTCTCAAATTGATATTTTTTTATATTTTCTAGAATGTATTCTTGAAGTAATAATTAAAAATTAAAAAAGAAATTAAGATCTTCATTTTCTCTCACATCAAATAATAATAATTTTGATTAAATAATTAAAAAAATATAAAAATTCAAAACATTGATAGATAATTAATAAAATGAGAAAATCATTATATAAGAAAAAAATATATTTAAAAATATGGAAAAAAAAAATTATAAACAATCCTCATTAAATAACCAAAGAAACTCTGAAAATATAATTATTTACAAACAAAAAACAAATCCAAAAATAAAAAGGTTAAAATCAGAAAATCCAATGAAATCTCATCAAATGTTAGATTCTACATATCAATTAGGCTCAGATCGTCAAATGATAATAAGAAATTATAGTATGGGAAGTGGAATAATTCCACAAATGATAACAACAAATCCATTAATTCCTTATGGAATGATTCCAGTAAATGATCCATTATCAATTCTTCAAATAGCACCTCAAGTAAAAATTAAACAAACAATAGAATGGTTAGAAGTAATAACAGGATATGAAACTAAAAATCGTTATATAATATATGCTAAAATAAATAGTCAAAATTTCTATTTATTTAAATGTAAAGAAGAATCTGGTTTTTGTATGAGAAATTGTTGTCCTGGTGATTATAGAGAATTTCTTTTGAGATTATCTCATATATATCAAAAAAATTATATATATTTAAATAGACCTTTTAAATGTACTTGTTGTTGTTTAGCAAGACCTGAAATTATATGTAAATTTTATAATGGATTTCAATTTGGAAGAATAAAAGAACCTTGTACTATTTGTAGTCCATTATTTGAAATTTTTGATGAAAATAATCAAGCAAAATACTATTTAGAAATACCTTGTTGTCAATGTGGTTTTTGTTGTAGAAATAATATATGTGGAAAATGTAGTGAAGTATATGGTAATATTTATAAATTTAATAATTTAAAAAGTCCAATTGGAACTGTGAAAAAAAAAGAAAAATGTTGTCAAGAAACTTTTACTGATGCAAATACTTTTATTATTACTTTTCCTGTTGATTCTACTATTAATGATAAATTAAATATAATTTCTGCTGTTTTATTAATTGATTATAGATATTATGAAAATAATTCTCTTCAAAAAAGTGGAAATTCAGATTGTTGTCAATGTAACTTTGAAGGAGGATGTGATTGTAGTAAATTTTTTGCATGTTGTGGTCATTGTTGTTTGAGTTGTCTTGCAGCTCTTTAATTAACAGTATAAATTTGAGATAATTGTTTAATTTATAATCATTTTAGGAATATTTTTTTTCTATTTGAATTTGTTTTTTTATTTTTCCTTTTGTTTTCTGGAGATTAATAATTTTGTTGTATTTAAATTATTGATTATAGTCGTTAATTTGATTTTTATATTTATTATTTTTTAAAGACTTTTTTTATTTAAATTATTTTAAATTTAAAATTTAATTATTGTTTCGTTAAAAAAGTTGATAATTATCTAAAAAATATATATTGTTCATTAATTTTTTTATAAATTTATTTGATTTTAATAAATCAAAAGAAAGGTAAAAAAACTTTAATAAATAATTTTTTATGTTAAACAATAAATAATTATAAAAATATCCTAAACCACTATTATGAACTTTTATTTTTAATTTATAATTTTTAAAGTTATCATTATAGAATGGAATAGATAAACTTTTTTTTTCTAATCCACTCCCTATTTCAATTGTTTCTAACCTTTTTAATATTTTAATTTCATTTAATCTATTATTTATAAATTATTAAAAGATAAAGTTTCAGAATTTTTTTTTATTCAAAAAAGAAGAAGGTAAAATTTTCTATCTAAGTGAATTATTAATAATACGAAATGAAGATTTTAATTTCGGAGCATTATTCATATTAACAGTTTTTATTCTGTCAAGTACATTTGCACTATTTTAGAATTGCTATTTTTCAGTTTGGATTTATAAAAATCATAGATGTCATATAAAAATTGATATAATAAGAGTTCTGATAATTATAATAATTTATAATAGAGCCAAATAACGTTATTACTTTAACTAATCCTCCTATTGTTGGTAAATAGTCTTGAATTTTTGTATAAGCTTTTTTATAAACCGAATATGTCTTACTATTAAAAATTGTTACTATACAAAAATAACTTCAATCATCAAATAAATTAAAATCTGTTCTTAAAGTTTTATAACTATGAAAATATTCAGTTTTCTTATTACTTAAAAAATATTCTTTTTCAATGATAAATTTTATATTCTCAAAATATAACCAGATTCTCTTAGATATTCTAGGTGATAATTCATATTTTTTTTTTCAAACAAACATTGAGTTAACATGTTTATTATTTAAAGAATTGATAGTATAATCAATAAAAAAAACTGTTTAAAAAGGAGCATCAAGAATATTAATTATTTCTTCACTAGAATAACAAGAATAAATATTTTTTGTTGTATTTTTACAAATTCTTAAAGTAATAGAATAATAAGGAAAAGGTAAAGCATTACCATATAAACCATATAAAGTTTGAGAACTAATCCTTATTAATAAACAATAATAAGTATTTAAATCCTCAATATGTTGAAAATTTTCTTTATATTCATTAATAAAATGATTATTAATATCAAATTTTTCTATTATAATTGATTCAGAGTGTTGTTTTGCAGAATAAGTTACAGTATCATTACTCCCTCCAAATCAAATACTTGCAGTCATATAATATAATTGTTCATAATTATCATAGTAATATCTAAAGAAAAAGAAGTTTATTTGAATATGTTAAATTAACATATGAATTTTATTCTGTTGATTAAATTATTGAAAAATCTTCTCTAAGAAGCATATGAACTGTAAAATATATTATCCATGTTATTGAAATTAAAATTGACATTTTACTTATGATCCTTCCAAATGTTGTTTTAAATCCTATATCACCTTTTTCATTGGAAGTTAAAGTTACTTTATGTGAAATAAACACACATTTTTGAATAAGAGATTTTTATTATAATTGTTTTAATGGAAAATAAAATTTTCGTTGAATTGTAAAATCCGTAGAAAAGATTTCAATATTAATTTTCTTTCTATATGATTGTTATAAAATCTATTTTAATAAAAATTTATGTTTAATGTAATTGAAATTTTAATATTTATAGAAAAATAATTTCATTAAAATATAATCAATAAATTTTACATAACCATAAATAAATATGTTTATATTAACACATTTAAAATTTATTTAATTAATTGTATGATTGATTCAACAAAAAATTGAGTAATTAGATAACTATTTCTTATTTATATAATAAAACATTTTTAATCCTTTTTATTTAAAATTTTTAAATAATATTTTTGTGTAAATTATTTTTTGAAATTAATTTTCAAAAAATACAAAAAAAGATTGTTATTCAATAATTTATATCTTGATATATAAAAGTTTTCTTTTATGAACCATTTCATTTATAATTAATTTTATTAATTTTGAAAATACTTTCAAAATCATTTTTTCTTTATTATTATTATACTTTTGATTTTTTTTTCTTTTTGTAACTCAAATTTCCATCAAATTTTTCAGTAAAATTCATATATTTTGATTCTTTTTGAATAAGGGAATTTTTGGATAATAATTTTTTTTTAATGTTATAAGGTAAATTATGTAAATTATATCTACTACCTAAAAAAGATAATGATAAAATTGGTTTTGATATATAATCAAATATTTTTTTTTGTTCTTCACCCATTAATAATTTACTTTGCATTTCATCAGCATGACTTCTTTTCAAAAAAGTAATAACATTTAAATTATTCATGACATACTCACTTCCTTTAAAAAAAATTTCATCAACTTTTTCTTTTCTTGCTTTTGACAATTTAGGTGCAACTTTTAATAGAATTAATTTATCAAGAAATGAAAAATGAATTTTTCTTCTTGTTCTGTTTTTAATATTTATATTTTTTTTTTTTTTTAAAATTACATTCATATTATTACTAGTATTATTAATATTATTATTAGTAGCATTATTATTAGTATTTTCAACATTATTATTATTATTAATATTATTAGTAGTATTTGCATTTGTGTTATTTGTGTTATTATTATTATTAGAATTTGTGTTAGTATCTAAATTAGGATTATTAGAAGTAATATTTTTTAAATCCTCAATTTCACTTAGTTTTTTTTCATGAAAAATTTTTTTATAACTTTGTATTTTAATAGTTTTTTGAAATTCTTCTAATCTAACTTCAAAAAAATTATTAATTAAATATTCAAAATAACTATTTTTTTCATAAATTTTTAAAATTAAAGCACAAATAACAAAACAAGCATTAACAACTCCTCCAACTTGAGCAGCAAAATCTTGTAATTTATAATATTTTCTTTGATATTTTTGTAAAGTATTATCTAATTCAATTGAAAGAGTGAAAAAAGTAGAAGAATCTCTTTCAAAAACAATATCATGATTAAAATCTCCTAAAGTAAATGAACTTTTAGAATGATTTGTAGTAAATAAAATTCCATCATCACTTTCTATTCTAATATGTTTTATATATTGTATTATTGAAACTTTATAAGAATCAGATACTTTTAATGTTTCTTCTTTTAACATTTTTATAAAAGGATATTTATAATTTCTTGTACTAACTAAATTATTTATCATATAAAAAGATAAATCTGCACTATGTAAATAACTAGAAATTTCTTCTTCAGAAGCACAATCTCCTGTTGAATTATCACAATCTTTAAATTTAAATTGAATCATAGAAAATCCATTCTTTCCCCAATGTTCATTTATATATAATTCTTCATTTTGTTCATTTGATATACAATAATATCCTTTTAAATTTAAATCTGAATATAATTCTTGATTTTCATTATTTGATAATGCAATATCACATGATGTTAAAAGAATATCTGATTTTATATTAAATATTCCTGATTCATTTACAATTGTTTTAAATAATGTTCCTTCTGCAGTAAAAATTTTTGAATTTATTTCTGTTTGATATTCACTATTTTCAATTCCAATTAAAAATTCAAAATTATTAAAATAATTTAACTTTGGAGGATGATTTAAAGCTTCTGATGATAAATTAACTGAAGGTGAGTTTTTTTTAAACAGTTCTTGTGAAAAAAAAGTTAATGTTATAATTCCAATTATTGTTATGAATAAAGTTAATAATCCACCAAAAAAAGTTTTATAAAATAATTGATTTTTTATACTTAATGATGGAGTATATCCAAATATATCTATATGGAAAATTATATTTTTCATTGTAATTGTAAAAAAGGATTTCATTTTTTTATGAATAAATTTTTTTTCATAATTTATTTAATAATTTTATTATCATGATATTATCCCATGATAATTATTTTCTTTTTGAAAATAATGTTTCAAAATTATTAACAATTTATAAAACAGTTTCAAGAGATATCTTTGATATTGAAGTTAAATTATATAAATTGGACCAAAAATCTCAATATGTAAAAGAAGTTTTGTCAAATAAAAACAATGAATTTTTTTATGATGATGATAAAATTGAATTTAAATATGTTGTAATATGTTTATTAAAAAATATTCCCCATTTAAAAATTACAAAAGATAATCTTGATAATTCAAATTTAATATCAAATTTTTTTTCAAATGCATTAAGATTAAGAAATAGATTATGGCATCCACAATTACAAAAAAGTGATGAAAAAGAAATTTTTTGTAAAATAGTAAAATTAATGCTATGTATTTTTGATTTAATTGAAAAAAGTTATCTTGATATGGAAATTATAAAAAAAGAATATTATCAATTTTTACAATTATTTTTAGAAGAATTTGAAGAAAATAAAGAAATTATTGAAAGAAATAAAAATTCATTAATGAAAAAAGAAGAACATCAATATTTGAATTTTTTGAATGAAATTTCAAAATATGATTTTTCTTCTTTACCTTTAGATGATGAAGATGATTAAAATATATTTTATTAAAAAAAAAAAAATTTATATTAATTAATGATAATATTAATGTTATATATTTAAAAATCTTCATTTAATATATTTAACTTTTTATTTAATTCAAATAGTTTTTTTTTATTTTCAATATTTAAAAGAAGTTTATTACACATTAACGGAATTGATTTTTTAATTTTTTCAAATATCAAAGAATTGGATTTATATATACTCGATTCCTTCTTATAAATTTTTCTTAATAATTGTAATTTTCCAATTAAAAAATAATAATTACAATCAGAATAATATTTTTCTGTTTTTTCAAAAATTTTACCAAATAAATTAACTTTTTCATTATATTCTTTTAAACAATCATTTAATTTTTCAAGAAGGGATAAAACTTCATTTGTTTTTTTATTTATTTGAATAATATTTTCTTTTTCTTCTTGATTTTCATTTAATGAAATTTGATATGATATTTTAGTTAAATCTGTAATTAAGAAACATAAAGTATCAAAATTTTCTTGTAACTTTAATTTAATTTCAGAATTAAACAATTGGGGTATTATTTTTTTTTCTTTAAAAATTTCATTATTTATTTCCTCATTATTAATATAAAATATATTATTTAATTCTTTTTGAATTTCATTTACTTTTTTTGTTCTATTAACATTAAAATATTTTTGATTACATTGGAAGAAACTATCATCTTTTAAATCATTAACATTATCTTGCTCTGACTTTAAAAAATTTGTTTTATTATTTTCTTTTTTTCTGCTTTTTTTTATATTAAAAAAACTATCATTTGAACTATCAAAATTCTTCAATAAAATACAATTTGTAGAAAAAGGTCTTTGAGTTTTTCCTTTAAGGAAATTTTTTGATTTTTCAATTTCAAAAATTGAATTCTCTCTAAATGGGTCTGTAATTGTAAGAGCGTAATTATTCATTTAATTTTCAATGATTTTTATATATTTTATATATTGAATAAAATCAACTCAATATCTAAATAAAAAAATATTCTCTCCATCATCTCTTTAATATGAAAACTTGCTTTTTCCATTTTTTGGAAAAAATTATTCAAAATTATTAAAAATTTGCTTTTAAATATATGCTTCTGGAGTTGAATCTAAAAATATCAAAAATTTAAAAAATGAAACGAAATGAAATATTAACTCATTAAATATATAACTTAAAATATCGTAAAAAAAAATTATAAAAAAATTCAATTCATTATTTATTTTTTTATTTTTTATTGAACTAATAAAAAATAAATAAAAATAAATCTATTATTAATAAAATAAAAACTATAATTTAAATATATTTCTATGATAAAAGTGGTTCATTCTCTTCATAATATTCTCCTTTATATAAAGCTTCTTCATATTTTAAACTATCTCTATAAGTTTTATCACTAGGTTTCAATCCACTAATTTCACATAAAATTTTTCTAGTAACTTCAGCATAAATTTCCCATTTTTCTTTTCCTAAATTACTATAATTTTCCCACATAAACTCAGTAGGCTTAATCACAGGTAAATCAACAAAATATAAAGTATGAGTGAAATAAGATAAACCTCTTAAATAATTATAAGCAACACTACTAACACCAACAGCTAAAGACATATCATCATCTTGATTTACTAAAATAAGTTCTGGTTTAACAGGTAATAAAGCATAAAAAGCACCTCTTTTAAATTTTAATATATGTCTTCCTGAGGTTGTAGTTCCTTCTGGAAATAAACATAAAGGTGAAAGTATTTTACCTTCATAAAAATCTTTTTGTCTTTCTTCTAATAATTGAAATATTTTATCTCTATTTTCTTGACTATCTCTTTTAACAAATAAACAATTTATTCCTTTTGCAATTGGACCTACAAAACAATATTCTGCTACTGTACTTTTTGCTATAAATCCTGCTGAATTTAATACCATATTTGCAACAACATCATAAAAACCAATATGATTACATATTATTAATGAATATTTTTCATTTGGATCAAATGTATAATCTTGACCTAAATATTTTTTATATATTTCTTCATATGGTAATTCTTTTTTTTGTATTTTTATACCATTTACATAAAATAACCATGATGTATATTTACTTATTATTTTTGCTAATACCTCCCAATCTTTTCTATCTGTTGTTGGATTTTTTAAATATTTCATATCAATTTTAAAGAAAGATTTTGACCAAGTGCTAAAATTATATTTATTGGGCCTCTGATTACAGTAAGAAACATATTACTAAATAACATTCTGAAAAATGATAAATTATCTGACATTCTAAATTCATCAAATAATTCTCCTACATCTATTTCTTTTCCTTCAGGCGATTTTTTATATTTTAATTCTCTATAGTATACTTTTATTTTTACATAAAACCAATTGTATATATTAAAATGATGAAAAAAAATATATGTAAAAGAGAATGGCCCAAAAATTTAAAAAATATTGTATCATCATTTTTAATAATTTTGAATAATTATAAAATAATTTTTTTTATTTTGCTGGATTGATTTTAATTGTTTTTTCCAAAATTAATAGAAAGGTTTAATTAAAAAAATTATTTTTATTTATGGAATTTAAAAATTTTAAAAATATAAAAAAAAATTTAAAATAAATCTTTTTGAATTTATTTTTTTGAAATCAAAAAATAAAATGTTATGATAAATTTTGAATTTTTATATTTTAATTCATTTTCTAAAATAAAAAAAATTTAATAATATTATTTATCCCTTTTAATTTATTATATGAACCTAATTTAATAATTTATATTAATATGATATTAATATTGTTATATTCTATAAACAAACATAAAACAAATTAAGGAGTTTACTGTGTTCATTTTTCGTATTCAAAAACATTATCCTTAGGAGGAATTAAAATTAAAATCGGATATTTAACTTCATTTTCTTTTTTATTAGCATTTAATTTAGACTATTTTTCATATTTTTTATAAATTATATCATATTGATTTAAACTAACTATTATATTTTTATATTTTTCAGGAGAAATATCTTTTAATAAATCACCAAATTTAATTGGATTTATTTTATTATTCAAATCCATATCAAAATTTTCTTTAATAACAATATTTTGAATTTCTTCAATGACTGTTAAATTTGTCAATAAAATATCTCCAAAACTTTTTTTTAAATGATAATTTTCAGACACTGTTTTATTTCCTGAAATTAAAGCTAAATCTTCCATATCTTGAAAAGGACTTTTACTTCTTAATCTAAAACCAATAATATATAAAATAAAATAATAAAATTTATCTCTAACTTCATAACTCCAATGAAAGAAAAGATCATAAAATTTAGAAATAAATATAGTTTGACATATTTGACCAATATGTTCCATTGGCATTAAATGAACATTATTATAATATAATAAAATAAATTTAGCTACACATAAAGAATGGTCTGTTTTAATAGTAATAGTCATTGCTTGACTTAAAGTATTATAATCATATTTTGCAAAAATTAAATTAGGATTTTTTGAATGAAATTTTTTAAAAACAGAATCAATAATATCAATTAAATTAAAAACTCCTTGAACATCATTAGCATTAGTTTTATAAGTAATAGTTTTAATAAATTCATTAACAACATTAATATTATTTATCAATAAAGGAAATAAATTAATTAATTCTTTTGGAAAAACTTTAACATGTCTAACATTAATTTCATGTAAAAGTGCATTTAATATAACATCAAAATCAGGAATATTTAACCAATTAACTTCATTTGTTCCTTCTCCTTCAAATAATATATATTCTATTAAATTATTTATCATTTTAAAAAAAGTAAAATCTTTTTTACTTAAACATTCTTTCTAGGACATTCTTCCTTTTTCTTGTTTACTTGATCTTAATAAATTTTCACTTTTAATTATCATTAATAAACCATTTTGTTGTTATAGTTCCTAAATCAAATTCACTTCTTTGATTTAATATTTTTAATATTTTAACTGTTTCTTCTTTGGTTCTTTATTAAATTTATCTACTGCATCAATTAATACTTTCCCTAAATCTAACATAACACTTTGTCCATAAAATAAATCAATATTACTTGAATAACCATAATATAAATATCTATGTTTATCTTCAATACTTTTATTTAAAGTTTTTTTAATTTCTCTTAAAGTTTTTAATAATGTATTATTTAAATCATTTGTACCTTTTAATTGAACTTGTTTATATTTTACTAATTCTGAATTTAAATTATGTTTTAAATCAATTAAAGTTTTTAAATCTTTTGGTAAAGTATCATTTTTATTTTTAGGAATATTAATATTATATAAATGAATACTATTAACTTCAAATCCATTTTCAGTAATAACTCCACTCATAATTTGTCTAATTAAAGGAATATTTTCTATTATTATATGTAAATGACATTGTCCAATTTCTTCTCCATTAAAATATAATGGTAAAGAAAAATGATTTGATAAACTTAAAAAAATTTGAATTTTAAAAGTTTTACTATTTTCATCTTCATCTTCAACTATATTTTTATTTAAACCTGAAACTTGACGAAATAATTTACTTGCTCTTTTATTCATTTCTTCTTCATTCTCAGATAATATATTTAAAAAATTAATTGTAGAAAAACCAAATAAAGTATATCTATTAATTAATTTAATATTTGTCATATTTGTTTCATTTTTAAATTCAGGATTTCTTTCAAAAAAATTATCTTCTTCTATAAATTCATTTGAATGTTTTCTTTTAACTGAAGTTTTTGGAATTAAAGAAGTATCAATTAATTGAACAGAATATAAATTTAATGAAGCATCAGCAGAAACTAATTCAAGCATTGAAGAAGTAGTATTTAAAGTTAAAGGATTATTATTTGCATCATCATATTTAAAAATAGTTTTTTTTTCTTTTAATTGTAAAATAGGATTAATTCCTAAAGTATATTTAGAATTTAATATTTTTGTATCATCTCTATATTTAAATCTAATAGAAGCTTCAGTTTGTAATAAATGATCTAATTCAACATTAATTTTTTTAAGAATAATATTAATTTTATCAACATGAGTACATTTAAGAGTATAACTTATTCTCCCTAATTTAATATTTGGAATATTATTATTTAATAATATCATATTATGATTTTCAGGTCCAACTGCAATTGTTAAAAGATCTATTTTATAACCAGAATAAAAATCTGCAACTTTAAGTAAATTTTCTAATTTTCCCATTGAATAAATATCAAAATTACTTGGTAAATAATAAATTAAAATTTCCATATATTTTTTTTGTAAATCTTCATATTTTAAATCTTTTTGTATTTCTTCATTAAAATTAAATTTTGGATCTGTCCCAGTTACTAAAGGAAGAATATATTTTTTCCCATCAAATATAATTAACATTATATAATAATTTTTGTCTTGAAGCATATGACCACAAATTTTACTAAAATGAAATTTAAATTTTAAAGGTTTGTTTACTGGATCTAATGGAATTACAGTTGAACCAAATCTTTTTAATGAATATATACTATATTTTAAAATTAATTATTTTACTCTTTTATTTGTGAAGAAGGGTCCAATGGAGTTTTTCCATTTACTCTCTTTTGTTTAAATTTTGTTTGAAAGGATGATGGATTTTGTTTTTGAGTATTTTTTGGTGAAGAACATATTCCCATTTTTAATTTTTTATTGTTTAATATTTATAAAAAATAAATTATCCATTATTTCTTAAATTATTATATTATTAAAAGAAACAGTAGATCATTATTTTATTATAAAAAAATAATCTCAATTAAAAATATTTTAAAATTTAAATATAATTATTTGTTCCTCTTACAAAAAAAATAATAATTATTTACAAATTTTATATATTCTACCTATTCAAAGACTTTTAATAAAATTTAAAAATAAAAAATAATTTGATAAAGTAAAAAATCAGCAAAAAAAAAGTAGAAATTATTTCTTTCATTATTTTTATTTGATTTCATTTTTTTTGTCATTTTTTAATTATTTCAAGTTCCGTGATTTTAAAAATTCATTGCTTCTCTTTTTTTGGATAAAAATATCATCTAAACTTTCAAAGACTTTTTACAAATAATTTTTTTTATTTTTTAAACTATATTAATTTATCTTTTTTTATTCTTTGGATTTATTATTTTTTAATTCTCCTCCTCAGTTTCAAAAAATATTTCCAAAACATTTTTATTTAAGGAATAAATACTTATGATATGATTTTAATATATATTTTAAAAAATTAAATAATCATTATGATAATTAGAATTAACTTAAAAAAAAAAAACAGAATAATTTCATGAATTTTATTTTTTATTTTTTAAAATTAAATTATTTCCAAATTTCCATGAAATACTTAAATTTCAAAGTCAAATTCAAAAGCTCTAACTTCGGTATGTTGGATTTTAATTTGAATTTAAATAATTTATAATTTCTTGTAATATTTTTTAATAATGATAATAAAAAAAAATTTTAATTACCCAAAATTAAATTCAAAAAAATGGGAGGAACAAATTGTTCAAAATGTACATTTTCCGAATCCGAAAATTATACTGAAATAAACCCATCCCAAAAGCGTCAATCCTTATCTTCTGAGAAAGAAAAATTAAAATACAAAAACAATCTTTCAAAAATAATATATTTACAATCAGAGATTAGAAAGCACCTTTCAAAAAAAAGACAAATAGACTTAAAAACCCATATTCCGAATTTATCCTTAGAAAAATTCCCTGAAAACCGTTTAAAATCATCTTTAAAATTATCAGAAAAATTAGAAAACAACAATAAAGAATACAAAGTGACAAAATTAAAAATAGGATTAAACGCAGAATACACAGGAGAAATGTTAAATGGAGTTCAAAATGGGAAAGGAATTCAAATATGGGACGACGGTGCAAAATATGATGGAGAATGGTTGAATGGTAAAGCAAATGGATTTGGAGTATTTTATCATACAAATGGAGATATTTATAGAGGAAATTGGAAAGATGATAAAGCATATGGTGAAGGAACATATACTTCAAATAATGGAGTTAAATATGAAGGAAATTGGGTTAATGATCATCAAGAAGGATATGGTATTGAAACTTGGAAAGATGGTTCTATTTATAAAGGTTATTATCATAATGGAATGAAAAATGGTTATGGTGAATATTTATGGGATGATGGTTCTAAATATTCTGGTAATTGGGTTAATAATATGCATGAAGGAAATGGAAAATATATTTGGAATGATAAAAGAGAATATGAAGGAAATTTTCATGAAAATAATTTAAATGGTTTTGGGAAATATACTTGGCCTGATGGTAAAAAATATTTTGGAGAATTTTATCAAGGAAAAAGACATGGTATTGGAAAATTTATTTGGAATGATGGAAGAATTTTTATCGGATTTTGGAATAATGGAAAACAAGATGGTTTTGGAATGTATGTTAATGAAAGTAAAAGGAAATTGTTTGGAATTTGGAAAGAAGGAAAAAGGAAAAAATGGTTAAGTGAAGATGAAATTAGTAGAATGAAAAATGAAGGAAATGAAGGGATTAAAAAAATTTTGGAGTTTAAAGAAGAATTAGATGTTATTTAAAATTCTTTTTATCAGTTATTTTGTTTTTTTTTCTACAGTTCTTTTGTGGTTTTTTATATTTTTTTGGGTTTGTAGAGCAAATTTTTTGATTTTTTTCTATTTAGGAGTTTTTTTTGGAAAGAATTTAAAAGTTCATTTTTTTTAAATGGTAAAATAGGTTTTTTTTATATTGTAATTATTTTTATTATATTTGTTTTTTTAATTAAGATTAATTTTAATTTAAAAACTTTTTAAATTTTTTCTATATAATTACTCTATCACAAAATTATATAATTAATATAATATTTTTAATTAAAAAAATATTTATTTATCTTCTTCAAATAATCTTTTTAATTCTTTTCCATCTTCCTCCTTGCATGTAGTTAAATTATTATTATCTTCATTATTTTCAAAAATGTTTGTCATAGAGTTATTGAGAGAACTAATATTCATATTTAAATTACTTTTATTTAAATCTCCATTTCCATTAGTATTAAATTCTAAATCAAAAATATTTTTTGAATTATTACTTAACATACTATTATCGCAAATATTATTATTATTTCCATCGTAATCACCATTAATACTTAAATTAGGAGTATTAGCTAATAATTGTTTTTTATAACCATTTTTAAATAAATCACCATCAAAATTATTTGTAAAATTATTAAAAGAATCAATAGAACCTCTTCTACTATTATTAACTCTAATAGGACTTAATTGAATGTTATTATTATTTTCTTGTCCATTTGTTAACATAGGAACATTAATTTTATTATTTAAAGTAATTTTATCATTACTAATTAATGAACTATTTCTATTTTTATTTCTTTCAATATATTTATCTAAAAAAGTTTGAAAAGAATCAGAATTAATACAATTTAAATTATTTTTTTGTAATAAAGGCATCATTAATTTATTCATATCATTTAAATTATTTGGATTTGAATTAGCAACTTTTTCTAAATTATCAACATCAACTTCCATTTCAGGTAAACTAATATTATTCATATCATTTGATATTAAAACATTTTTTAAATCATTCCCATTTTTTAAAGAAGGTTTTTTAACAATCATTTCTAAAATAAAACAAACAACTGCTTCTAATTTTTTATTATATTCTGATTTTGAAACTATTTCTTGAAGCATTTTTTTATTCTGAAGTAAAAAATCCTCATTTTGTTTTCCTAATTTTTCTACTTTTTCTTCTAAATTTCTTTGTTTATCTGTATTTTCATTTACACTTTTAATTAAATAATTTAATGCTTTTTCTAATGAATTTTTTGTTACTTTTTTTCCTAAAGAACCATTACAATAACCTATTAATGCTTGTTCATTACTTACTTCATGTGTTTTAAATGGACGAATTTTATCATTTTTATTATTCATTAATTCTTTTTTGTTTTTTCGTTTTATTGTTTTTATTAAATCTTTTTCTCCTCTAATAAAATTTTTATGTTGAAAAATATGTTCATTTTGATTATTTCTTTTTTTATGAAAATCATACATATTTAATTGTCTTACAAAAGAAGAATAATTATTATGTTTGTAATATTTTGGTAAAATATTTTCTGTGAAATCATGTAAATTTTTAACTATAAAACTTTTTCCATTATCACTCCATTGAATTATATCTTTGTATTCTGATGTTTCTAATATTTGATATAATTTTAATAAAAAATTTGGATTTTCTTCTTTTTTTGTATTTACTTCTTGTTGATTATTTATTGTTTGATTTTGTTGAGGAGCTTTTTCTGTTTTTTCAGGAGAATAATTTCTTTTTTTTTGTAAAGACTTCATTTTATGTTTTTAATATTAAATTTAATTGTTAAATTAAAAAATATTTTATTTTAATTTTTTAACAACTTAAATATTTTCATTTAAAACAATATATGAAAGTATTTTGATAATTTATTAATTTTAAAGAAAATTTAAAAGATTGTGATTTGATTTATTTTGTATTTTTTAGATTATAATAAATATTCATTTCTAAATCTATTTTTCAATAACTATTTCTTCATTTATTAAATTAATTTAGATTCACAAAAAAAAAGTATAAATAAAATTAAACAATTTTTTTAAGAAAAATTGGATTTTTATTAAAAATTTATTTATTATATTGATAATTTTTTGGAAATAAAATATAATTTGAGAATGAGATTTCTAAATCTTAAATAAATTATATTTATTTAAAAAAATAAATTTAATTAATTTGTATATATCCAAAAAAACAATGATTTATAAATAAATACACAAACAAAATAACCAAAAATCAAAAATAAAAAATTCAGTATAAACACCCCTAAATTTTAAAATCCATCAAAAGAAAAATTAACAAACAAAAAAAACAAAGAAAAAATCAAAAAAAAAAAATAAAATAAAATAAAAAAAAGAAAAAAAAACCCCATAAGAATAAAAATAGCAATTGCTCTTAAAAATTATTAAAAAAATGATAAAAAAAAATAATCATCAATCCTACAAAAATAATAAGGAAAAAAAAAAAAAAATAAAAAATCAAAAAAAAACAATTTTAAACATCTTTATTCTCATCATTATCATCATCAGGATTATAGTTAACTTCAGCTGGAATTTGACAACCTCTTTTTTGAATAATAAAACTTGCAGCCCAATGACCAGCATTCATACATTGATCGAGACTTTTTCCTTTCATAAACTGTGATAAAAATCCTCCTGAAAAAGCATCACCAGCTCCATTAGTATCAATAATATTATCTTGATCAACAAATTTAACAGGAAATTCTTTACAATATGTTAATTTATCTTGTTTAAAATCATATTCTGCTATCCAAGCTGGAGAAGGACCTGAAGTAATAACAAATATTCTTTTTTTATTTTTATTTCTTTTTGGTAATTTAACTAAACCTTTTATTCTTCCTTCCATTGTTCCATCAGAATTTAAACCATATTTTAAACAAAATAATTGTGCTTCATCATCATTAGAAAAAACAATATCAGCATAAGAAATTAAATCTAAAATATCTTTAAAAAAATTTTCAATAAAGAAAAAAGAAGGTAAATTAAAACCATAAAAACAATCATCTTTTAATCCAAGATTAGCTAATTTAAAAGTAATATCTCTTTTAGATTTAAGGATAAATAATTCAGTATAAATTAATTTAACATCTTTAAATTTATTCCAAAATCTATCAACAAATTCATCAGAAATCATAGTAGAAGCAGCAAGATCAGTAAAATGAGCTCTATCTCTATTACAACAAACAACAAGACAAATTCCAGTTAAATTTTTATTAATGGGTTCTAATATAGGAACAATTTGTTCATTTAATAATAAATTTTCATAAATTGAACCGTAATGATCATCTCCGACTGAACCTAAAAATGCTGTTACATCATCTTCTTTTTTATTAGGAAGCATCCAATTAAATACTCTCATTGCATTAAATTGACATCCTCCTGGAAGATATGTTACATTACATTGAGTTTCAAAGTAATCAAACCATTTTACTTCTTTTAATTTTATATGAGTTGTACTATTTAATTCTATTTTGTTTTCTTGAATAAATTTATTATCTACATCACCTATTATGTCCATTAAAGGAGATCCGAAACTTAAGTATTTTATTTTCTTTTCTTCTTCCATTTTTTGTTTTTGATTTTTTAATATTATTATTTTTTTCTTATTTTGATTTTGGTTTTAAGATTAATTTTTTTTTCATTATATTATTTAATTATATATTATTATTATTATAAGATAATTTTTTTTTTAAGATACTAATTTTATATTTATTTAGTTTAATTTTTTTTTAAATATTATTTTATTCATTATATTTGTAATTTTAATTATTAATTTTTATAAAAATTTTATTTCAGATTCTATTTTTATTTTCTATTTTTTATTTTGTTTTTATTTCTTTTCTTCATCTTTCTTTTCTTCAACTTTTTTTTCTTCTTCTTTCTTTTCTTCTTCTTTCTTTTCTTCAACTTTTTTTTCTTCTTCTTTCTTTTCTTCTTCTTTTTTTTCTTCTTCTTTCTTTTCTTCTTCTTTTTTTTCTTCTTCTCTCTTTTCTTCTTCTCTCTTTTCTTCTTCTTTCTTTTCTTCTTGATTTTCTTTAAAAACACTAATATTATTTTCTTCTTTTTTCTCTTCAAAAACACTATTATTTTCTTCTTTTTTTTCTTCAAAAACACTATTATTTTCTTCTTTTTTCTCTTCAAAAACACTAATTATTTTTTCTTCTTTTTTTTCTTCAAAAACACTAATATTTTTTTCATTACTTTTATCCTCTTTATTAATTTCTTGGTTATTATCAACAATTACTTTTTCTTCCTCTAAATTATTATTATTATGAAGTTCATTATTAGCTTCATTTTCATTATTTTCAATAAGAGCAATATCATTTTCTTCATTTTTCATAACTGGAGGATTTTCATCAAAATAAGCTAATAAATCTGCAAAAATAACATGGAAATTAGCAACAGTATTAGATAATTCTTTATTAAAATTCATAACATTTTCTCTATGTCTTTCTCCATTTAATTCTTGTATTCTTTTATATTCATGAATAATACTATTTAAAAACATACCATAAAAACTTTTATTATTATTTACAGTTTGAGTTTCATTAGGTAACATTTTTGAAAATGCTTTATCTTTATCTTGTAATAACGTTAATTTATCATCTAAATCTTCTTTACTTAATCCCCATTTTTCTACTTCTTTTGAAGCAAATAAACTTTCTTTTCTTTTATATAATTTTTCTAATGAAACTGAATATATATTTTTATGAGAATCTACTTTATTACATAAATTTTCCATAGAAGCAAATTCATTTTTAATATATCTAAAATATTCTCTTACTTTTAAATTTAATATATTTGCTTGATCTTTTTCAACATCACCCCAATTATGCATTAATTTACCTAAAATTTTATATGATTCTGAAGTATTATAATTTTCATTATATTTATTACTATATTCATTTAATTCATTCCATAAAGTACCAATTTTTTTCATTTGTTCACTTACAGAAATCATTGTATTTATTAAAGTTTTATAAGCTTTTGTTATTTTTTGAAGACAAACTTGATTTAAATATGCATTTCCTTTAATATTTTCAAAAAAAGTTTGTTTTTCATTTGAAATTCCTACATCAATAACTCCTTGTAAACTTTTTATTTGTTTTGTATTTATTGGAGTTGATACAATATATTTTTTTTTTTTTGGTTCAAATTCTTTTTCTTTTAAACATAAAAAATCACTTAAAATTTCACTATGTTTAATTAAAGGATGAATAACTAATCCTCTTAAAAATTTTTCTAAACCTCTCATTCTTTTACTAATAAATTGTTCATTAAATCTATCTTTATAATTTTTTTTTGGCATAGGAGGAATAACTTGATTAGTATAAATTGTACTTAAAGCATTTCTTAACCATTCAAAATCAGAATATCTTTTTCTTACTTTATAATCCCAAGGTAAAGTATTTAGACAATAAGTAACATAACTTTTTGTAAAAATACCTCCTTCTTTTTTTTCAGGAAAAGCAACATTAACAACAATATTTTTTCTAGTTGATAAAGTAGAAATTTCAGTTTTAGTACATTCAACAAATTCTTTTTCAAAATTAATTGGAGCGGAAAAATTATTATTATAATTATTATTATTTATATTATTCTGAATATTATTATCAGAATTATAATTATTTTCATTATAATTATTATCATTATTTTCATTATTATAATTTTGTTCATTTCCATATTCATTTTCATTTTTATGTGGTTTATGAAGAGAAGTAAATTCTAAAACTGAATCTTGTAATTCACTTAGAATCCAATTATTCAAATCTATTCCCTCTTCACCTTTTTTTTCTTGAAGAAATACCATAAATTCATCAGCATCATATCCTGCATCTAATATTGAATTTCTCAAAAATTCTTGCTTTGTTTCTAAGGAACTATCCATTTTATATTTTTTAATTTTTTTATTTTTTTATTTTATTTTATTTTAATTTTTTTTTTTGATTTTTTCATTTTTTAAATCCATTTTTTTTGTTTTTTTCTTTTATTGTCCATAAATTTTTTTTAAATTTTGTAATTTAAAAATATATATGCCTCATCAACCAATATTCTATATTTTTATTGGAAATACCAAGAAAAAAAAATTAGGAGAATATCCTGAATTTATGAAAGAAGAGACCATAAAAAAAAAGGCAAATGAAATTTATAATCAAAATTATAACAAAAATCCAGATAATGAATTACAAAGTGAAGGAAATTATTATTATTATAAAATCTCATTAAAAAAAATATTTTATTTAATTTTTTCTGAAAAGTTAATTGAAAAAGGAAAAATCTCTTCTTTAATTGAACAAATTGAAAAAGAGAATATTCCTTTTAGGATTGATCGAACAAAAACAATAAATATCAATTCAAAGAATAAACTAAGAGATATTATAGAGAAGTTTACGAAGCAAATAAAAAAGAAAGATAATAATGAAATAAATGAAATTAATGATAATGAAAAAAAAAATATTAATCCAAACCATTTGGAATTAATAGAATTAGAAGATTTTGAAAACTATTATGATAACAATAAAAATGATAAAAAAGTTTTTTTTATATTAAAAATTGTTATGCTAATATTATTGATTTTAATTTTCCTTTTAATTATTATCATTCCTCTTTCAAATAAATAAAAATAATATTTTTATTGATATATTATTATATATGTTCTAATATAAAAACTTTTTTCTTATTCTATTTAAAATATTATCAATTTTTTCTTATTTTAAAAATATTTTTTAATATCATTTTTTTCAAATTTTTATTGTTTTATTTTTCTTGTTTTAGTTTTTTTTTCAAAAAAAAAAAAATGTAATGTTTTTTAATTTTTATAAAAAATATAATGACTAACATTATTAGTTATATATTTATTGGAAATGCAAATTCATTAAAAAAAATAATAGATTACTCTCAAAATGAAATATCAAAGCAAACAAAAATTGAGATTAACATGATTTTTTCAAATTATTGTAGCTCAAACGATGAAAATAACAAAAACCAAAATAAAAAGGAAGAAAAAGAAAAGAAAAATTATTATTATAAAATATCATTAAAAGACATATTTTATCTTATTATTGCAGAAAAATCAATTGAAGAAGAATTAATTTTTAATTTAATGGAAAAAATAGAAAATGAACAAATTCCTTTTTTGATTGATAACAAAACAAATGTGTTAAAAAATTATTCAAAAATCAAGTTAAAAAATATTTTTGAAGATTTTAACAAAAATAGAAAACTTTCTTTTCAATATTCTTTTGAAAAACAAAATAGTGAAAAAAGACAATTAAATAATACTTCCCTAAATGAGAAACAAATTTTTCTTCAACTTCAAGAATTTTCCCTTTTTAATTCAAAATATGAAAGAATATCTTTCCAAATAAAAATTGTATTAATAATTATTTTAATTTTGCTTTTAATAATATTAATATTAATCCCGTTTATATATTAAAGTAGTGTTATTAACTTATATGATAAATTTATTTTAAATGTTTTTAAATTTGAAAAATTAAAAAAACCTAATTAAATATTTAAATCTATTTTATTTATATTCAAATATAAAAAATAAAATTTCATTTCATA
The DNA here is from genome assembly GCA_023805745.1 of Isotricha sp. YL-2021b. Lineage (NCBI taxonomy): Eukaryota > Ciliophora > Litostomatea > Vestibuliferida > Isotrichidae > Isotricha > Isotricha sp. YL-2021b. The sequence goes on along the minus strand of JAJJKW010001800.1, from coordinate 5,075 downwards.
TTATTTTCATTTTTGTTGCTTATAACTTTCTGAATTTATATTATTTTTTTGAGTACCAAAAGAATTATTATAAATACCAAAATTATTACTCGAATTAAAAAAAGGTCTATTTTCCCATTCATTAATTTTTCTTTGAACTTCAGGTTTATAAGCATAATCTTTTTCAGTTATTTGAGTAGAAATAGGTTTATCTTTTATTTTTTCTTGAAATTTCTTTTTTTTTTCATTTGAATTTTTTTTATTTTTTAATTTTTGATTAACTGATTTTAATTTTTTACTTTCTTGATCTTTTTTACTAAATTCATTTAATAAATCTTTTTTAACTTTTTCAATTTCTTCTAAAGCTTTATTATTTTTATTAATTAATTTTTGATTTTCACTTTCGTCATCATTAAATTCACTTTCTTTTTCAAATTTAAATTCTTCATTATTTGAAGGATAAGAAAAAGTATATTCTACACTTGGAAAAGAATATTTTATCCATCTTGTAATCATATAAAGAATAGATTTTTCATCTAATAATGACATTGGAGTATTTTCAGAAAAATCAGTATATTCTTTATTTTTTCTTATTGAACTTAAAATCATTAAAGATTTTTCTTTTTCGGTTTTTATTAAAGAATTATATTGATATTTTTTACTTTTCTCTAAAAATGCTTTTAATTCAAAAAATAAATCATTTGAATTTTCTATATTATTTGATATAATTTTTAAAAATTCATTATATGGAATGATATAAGGACTTTTATTTCTATTTTTTCCTAAATTATTTAAAAATTTCTGAAATTTTTCTTTTAAATCTTTAATTGAATTTATTTCTACTATTTTACTTTGATAATTACCATCAGAATTATTAATAAAAATATATTTATTATCTGAAGAATGAGGTTCAAGTAAAAAAGCATCAAAACTTTTTTGAAATTCATTTTTTACAGGTTGATTAAAATCATCTTTATTTAAATTTATATTAATTGATTGTTGAATATAATTTTGATCATTTTTATTTGATGATAAATATACTCTAGAACCTTGAATTGCTTGAGAATTATCTATAAATAAACTTGTTGAAGTAATTCCTTTATTAATATTATTATTATTATTTATCATATTATTATTCTGTTTATCGTTTATTATACTCATTGAATTATTGCTTAAGGCATAACCAGTATTATATTTTTTATTGTTTTTTGTATTTAAAGAGAAATTTATTGCATTTACCTTTGAATAATTATTTTTAGATTTTGATAAATTTGAATTTAGTTTTTTATTTGCACTTTTTAATGTTGTTTTCTTTTGATTTGCTTGATTTAATTTTGGACTTTTGTTCATTTTTCTATCAGCTTGAATTACAAGTGAATTTACATTAGATACAGGATAAATACTTTTTCCATCATTTTGATTATTATTTAAATTATTTTTTTCTTTATTACTTATTTCAGTTAAATTTTGAATATTTTTCTCCCCTAAATTAATAATACCTCCTCTTATAGGACTACTTTTTCTATTTTCATCAAAAATTATATTTGAATAATTATTCACATTCGATTGATTTAATGAAAAAGTTGTAATTACTTCTCCTTGATTTCCAACATAAGTTAAATTCTCAACATCATATGTGTAAATATTACCAATGTTGTTATTATTTTTATTTTGTTGATTTTTTTCTACTGCATTTTTATTATTTTTTTGTATTTTATTATCTAATGATTTAGATTTGGTATTTTTTGACATTATTCTCTATTGAAATATAATTATAAAATTGTTAATTTATATTCTTAATAAAAATTAATATAAATAAATAAATTAATTTTTTTCTATTAATTTTTCTTTAAAATTACTTTGAGTTTGAATTGATTATTTAAAATGATTATCAAATTCTGATTGAATTAAAAAAATCAATATGATTATTTATTTATTTAGAGACAATATTATTTATATATATTCCTTTTTAAAAAGAATTGTTAAAAATTATATTAGTTTATCTATAATTTACTTATTACTATTAATTTGGAAGTAATCATAATGAAATAAGCTATTTTATTTAGATATTTAATTTCAAATATCAAAAAATATCTATTCTATTTATATATACTATTATTAATTAAAAAAATTATAAAAAGTGTTTATATTAATTTTTTAAAATATATTAAATTAATTAATTATTCATTCATTTCTAAAAAACTTATAGCATATATCAATAATAGAACAAAATACATAAAAAAATCAAAAATTTATAGTAACAATAAAACAAAAGAAAAACATTTAAAAATGGAAAGAAAAAAAAATATAATTAACCCAAAAAAACACCCTAATTAACATTATAAAAGGAAAAAAAAAAAAGATATAAAAAACGGGATAAATCAAAAACTAAAAAAAAACCAGACAGAGATTTGAGTAAAAACAAAATCAATTGATTGATTTATTTACATATTTGATACATCATATTTTTAAATTCTTCATAACTAATAACCCCATCTCCATTTTCATCAACTTCTTTAATAATATTATCCCAAACACTTTCATCTTTAACTCCAACACCACCTAAAACTTCTTTAATTTCTTTAGCTTCAATATTTCCATCTCCATTTTTATCAAATAATCTATAAGCAGCTTTTAATCTTTCTTCACTTATAATTTTTTGTTTATCAATAGAAGCTCTAATAAATTCATCATAAGAAATAGTTCCATTTCCATCAGCATCAACTTTATTAAATATTTTATTAGTTTCTTCAATTGCTTGTTCACTTCCATAATATTTTATTAATCCACTTTCAATTTCTTCTCTTGATAAAACTCCATCATTATTTTTATCTAAATCTATAAATATTTTCCTTAATTCTTCTATTTCTTCTTTTGTAGTTAATTGATTTACTATAAAAGCAACTGCAGCTTCTTGTAATTTTTCATCTGCTGAAAAATTTTTTAAATTATTAAAAACTCTCATTGCAGAATTTTTATTCATTTTTGCATTTGGAGCTTGATTTTTTATCCAAGGATGTTCTAAAGCATTTGCTGCTGAAATTCTTAATTTTGTATCTCTTTGTAATAATTTTTTTAATAAATCTTTTGCATCAAATGATACATCACTTAATAAATATGAATGAAAATTTATATTCATTGATTTTACATTTTTTAATATTTCTTCATCATTTCTTCCATTAAATGGAGGCTCTCCTGTTAATAAAATATACATTATAACTCCAATTGACCATAAATCACATTTTTCATCATAATTTTTTTTTAAAACTTCTGGTGCAATATAATATGCAGTTCCTAATCTTTCTTTAAATTTTTCTCCTTTATTATTCATTATTACTGAAGTTCCAAAATCTATTAATTTTAAATGTTCAAAATCATTTCCTTCTAATAATATATTTTCTGGCTTTAAATCTCTATGAACTACTCCTTGAGAATGACAATATGTTACTGCTAATAATATACTTTTCATTATTTTTGCTGCATCTTTTTCATTAAAATTACCATCTCTTTCTTTTATTTTATCAAATAATTCTCCACCTTCACAAAATTCTGTTATAATATATAAATTTTTATTATCAAAATAATATTCATATAATTTTAATATATTTGGGTGATTTAATTGCATTAAATTATCTATTTCTTTTAAACTTTTTTCAGAATATTGACTATCTTTTTTTATTATTTTCATTGCTCTAATTTGTTTTGAAGGTTTATGACGGACTTTTTGAACTAATCCAAAAGCACCTGCTCCTAAATGTTCTAATAATACATAGTCATTTAATAAATCTGAATATTTTTTTCCTTTTATAAATGTTTTATAATCTACATTTATTATATTTGTTGATTTTTTTGGGATTGAACTACTTGAATTATTTATTATTTTTGTATCTGCATTGTTATTTAAATAATTGTTTACCATTGTTATATGACCATCATTTAGTTTTAATCCACTATTACCTTCATCCATTAAATTATCTTTTGAATGGATACTTTGTTCTAGCTTTGATAAAGTCTTTTTTTTTTTCTTATTACAACATGAATTTCCCATTATTTATTTTATTTGTATTTACTTATTGTTTTTTTTTTTGATTTTTTTTTTGGTTTGAAAAAATTTATTTTATATTTGTTTTTTTTATTTATTTTTTTTATTTTTTATCTTGGTCAAGGAATTTGAGAAGAATTTTATTAAGATTAAATATTAATTCTTATATTAAATATTTAATATTTCAAGATAATATTTTGAATGTTTTTTTAAAATTTAGTTTGATAAATCAAACCACAAAATATATATTAAAACCTTTATTATTAATCAATGAAAACTTATTAAATAAGAAAAAATTAATAATAAAATTTTCAATTCTTAAAAAAATAATATTTTTCATATATTATCATTAATGAATATCAATTATGATTTTTTCTCACTGAAAGGACTTTATTTTGATAATAAAATAAAAATTTAAATCAAAAAATTATAACCAAAATAAATTATTTATATTATAATTAAATAAATAATATTTTTTTTACAATATCATTTCCTTATAATTTTCAAAAATATATTATAAAGTAAATAGATTCATTTTCTAAAAAAGTTTTTCTTAACGATTTCGATTTTTAAATTTGTAATATAATTTTTTAATTATCATTATTCAATATTAGTAACAAAGATCTTTTGATAATTATGAAATAATATCAAGTAAATCTGAAATAATTTTTAATTTAATGTATTGAATAATAATAAAGAACAAATGTTTTGATAAATATAAATGATACTGTTTTAAAAAAATTTATTTTTATTTATTGAAGAAGTAAAAAATTATAAAAAATAATAGAAATAAAAAGAAATAATAAATCTATTTCCTCAATAATTTATTATTGAATGATTATTAAATTAATTTAATTTAATTTATATAAATAAATTTTAACATCAAATCTATATATCATATAATAAAGAACACATCATAACATTAATTTTTAAATTAATATAAGAAAATAAAAAAAATGGGATGTCGAAGATTTACAAAACAAATAATAAAAGGATGTGATTTTTTTGGAACACCAATTACATTTAGAATAAATGATGATGTTGAATATAAATC
>JAJJKW010001799.1:0-30213 GCA_023805745.1 Isotricha sp. YL-2021b | reverse complement strand
TTATTTTTATTATCTTAAAAATTGGAGCTTTTCTAATCTAAATTAATATCTTCATCTCTATATTTTTATTATTTTTTTTTCTATTTGTTTTTAGAAATAATTTTAGTAATTTTATATAAAATATTGAATTATAAACTCTTTTAAAAGAAAAGATTATATATTTCTGAATTAATATAATACTTTGTTTAATCAAATTAAAGAAAAATATTGTAATTAAAATCTATTTTTGAATCATTTTAAATTGCCTAACTTCTCAAAAATTTTGACTTATGAATAATTCAAATATTATAATCAATATCATTTTTTAGGATATACCATATATTATATCTAAACTATTGAGTTTTATTTTTCTTTTTATCCCTTATATCTATATATATTTTTTTATTATTCTTATGAATTTAATCTATTGAAATTAAATAAAATAAAAGATTTGGAATTTAAATAATTCTTTCTATTTAAAGAATTCAATAATTTGCTACATTTATGAATATTTAAGATAAAAGAAATCATTTGGATTTGAAGAATTTTCATTATTTAAGGATAATTGAGGAAAAAAATATTAAGGATTGGGAAATTAAATTTATCAAAATAAAAATTTTAAAATAAAAAATATGAAATAAAATATAATTGAGAATTTCTATAAAAATTTAAATTGAATTCAAGAAATTTAATATTTTAATTTAAAAAACAAAATTCTTTAGAGTAGTAGAATAAATTTTTTATTTTTTAAAATGAATAAAAATGAAGAATTATCAGATATTTATCCTAGAATAAATACAATAACAGATAATATTCTTTCTGTTAATTTAAATCCAGATCCAATTCAACAAAAAAATAATGTAGAATCAAAATTAACTACTTTTTTTTTAGAAGATTTAATTAGTAAAACTCCAATAACACCTGAAAATACTATTATTAATATAATTTCTAAATTCATCAGAACTTCAAAATTTATAAAAAAAATTGAAAGAGATAAAATAATTGATAAAAAAGGAGATTTACAAAATTTATGTAGTGTATGTGCTAATCATTTAAAATTTTTTAAAATTCTGAAAGGAGAAATTTTATTTAAAATAGGTGATTATGGAGATAAATTTTTTTTTTTATTAAAAGGAAGAGTTACAGTCTTAAAATTAATTAATATAAATAATTTAAAATGTACCTATAATGAATATTTTTCTTATTTACAATATTTAAAAAAAAATGAAGAAATATATATATTAAATGAAGTATTATCTAAAAATTATAATATAGTTGAAATTTCAAGTTTAGGAGAATTTGATAAAATATACAAAATATATTTTAAAAAACAATTAACAGAATCATTAATAAATAATAATATAACAAAAATTGAAGAATTAAAAGATTATTTTTCAGAATATAATTTTCAATTAAATGACTTTCAAATTGAAGAAAAAGAATTAAAAAAATTCATAAAAAAATCAAATGAAATAATGGAAACACAAAAAAATAAAAATTTTCAAATAAAAAAAAATTCAATACAAGAAAATGAATTTATTCAATATATATTAGAAAAAATTAAAACATCAACATTAGAAGATGTATATTTTGAACCATATGAAAAATTATTAAAAGATAATAAAAAACATCCTTTTATAAAATTAGTATATGAGCCTTTTTTATTTTTAGGTCCAGGAGATTGTTTTGGAGATTCTGCTTTAGATTCTCTTGATCATAAAAGAAATGCTACTATTAAAGCTGAAGAAGATTGTTATTTAGGTTATTTAAATTCTACTGATTATTTAAATTTCATTTCTCCTAAAAAAAAACTTGAAAAAACTAAAGATATTACTTTTCTTTATGATTCTTTTTTCTTCTATAATATTAATTTTCATCTTTTTGAAAGACATTATTTTCATATATTTATTTCTGAAGAATATAATCGAGGTAGTTTTTTATATTATAATAAAAGTATACCAAAAAATTTAATTATTTTACAAAAAGGGAAAATTCAATTAAGTTTATCTTGTTCTATTGTTAATTTACATAATTTAATTAATATTTTATATGATAAATTAGTAAATGGAAAATATTATCACTCAATTATTCAAAAAAAACATATTATTTCTAATGAAGATTTATTTAACTTAAAGTCATTAACGTATGATAATGATATTACAAGAATAAAATCTCAAAATGATGTATTTATATATGAAATGAATAAAAAAAGAAATTTAAATTTATGTTTATTAAATGATAATGAATTAGTTGGAATTGAAGAAATATTTTTAAATATTCCATATATAAGTACTGCAAAAGTAATAAGTCAAAATGCAATTATATTTAAATTAGAGAAAAAAAAATTTGAAGAAATGATAGAAGAAGAAAAAGGAGTAATAATTCCATATATTAAATCATCAACTAATAAATTAATATCATTAATTGAAAGATGTTTTAACGTTAAAAAAACAATAATAGAAATGATTAAAGCAAATTTAATAAAAAAAAAAGAAGATTTATTAGGATTAAAGACTAATTTAAATAATCCTTCTTGTTCATCACAAATAAAACTATTTAAAAGTCCTTCTGATTTTTTCCCATTAAAATCTTTTAGAAAGGGAAAAACTTTAAAAAATTTTAAAAAACAACAAACAATGAATAAAAATAGTAATATTATTTCTTTGAATAAATCAATTATAAATGAAGAAGAAGACAATAAAATAAAGAAAAATAATAGTCATTTTGTTGTTTTAGGAGATAAAAAAGTTAGTATTCAAACATTAAAAAATGAAGTTTTGAATTTTAAATCAATTCAAAAAAGAAATTCTTCTCTTCAAATTATTCAATCAAATAAAATAAATAATAATAATTATAAGTTATTATCTAATTCTATTGAAGTTTATCAGAATAAAGAATTTAATAAAAATAATTTTAATACAGTGGAAATTAAAAGTATTCAAAATTTTAATAATTATAGATTAGGATTTGTTCCATTATCAAGTAATAATAGAATTAATAATAATAATAAATATGAAGAATTGAAAAAAACAAATGATAAATTAATAGGAAATAATAATATTAATTATATGAAACAATTAAAAGCTCGAAATATAAAAGCATTATTAAATAAAAATAAGAATAATATAGATAAAAAAGATAATCTGAGAATATTTGGAGATATTAATTCTGATGAAAAGGAAGAAACAGATATTACAGAAATCAAAAATAAAATAATTCCAAATATTATAAAAGATTTTTATTTCAAAATAAAAAGAAAAGGTTATGCAGCTTATTTAAATAAAAGTAAATATAATTCCCTTTTTGGTAATAAAGATATTCAAATAAATAGAAATTACCAAACAAATTTACCTCGAATCAGGAATTATTCTACTTAATTATAATATATTTTCTCGAAAAATATAAAGTTAGATATAAATAGTAGTAAAAATATAATTTTTAAATATTTAAACCTCATTTATACATAAAAAATTCCTTTAAAAAACTTATAAAAACACAAAAATAAAAAAAACAAAAAAAAAAAATAAATAAATAAAATAATTAAATAAAATAAAATAAAAATAAAAAAAAATAACTAAAAAATTTTAAAAAAAAAATAAAAATGTCGAAAGTTACAAAAAAAAAGGACGGAAAGGGGAAAAAAAAGGGTTTAAAACAAAAAGAAGAGAAAGACTCATTAGAAAAGAAGGAGATTCCCGAAATAATAGGATTTGGTAAATTTGAATTTCAGAACAAAATAATATACATAGGTTCATATAAACAATTACCCTCAGGTCAGAAAGTAAGAGAAGGATATGGAACAATACTTCATCCAACATCAGATAATAGTAATGATGGAAAAGAATATTATGAAGGACAATGGAAAAATGATTTAATGGATGGATACGGAATATATCATTATAGTAATGGAGATGTTTATGAAGGTTATTTTAAGAATAGTTTACATCATGGATTTGGAAAATATATTTTTACTGATGGATTTAGATATGAAGGAGAATGGAAAGAACATAAAATGCATGGAGCTGGAAAATATATTGATATGAATAATTTAGGATTTGGAGGAGAATTCAGAGATGGTTGTTTTTTTTCTAAAGAACAAGCTAGATTAAAAGAAGAAAAAAGATTACTTAAAAAAATTAAAAAAATGAAATTAATTCCTTTTAATTTTCTTAAAAATTGGGATGATGCTATTTTAAAAATTGATACTAAAAATGTTAATGAAATTCTCAGTCAATTTTTCGCTAAAATTGAAAATATGGGAATGTACTTTCAAAATATTATTTTTCCTATTTTTGAAGATTATAAACCAGAATATTGGAATGATGCTATTAGATGGTGTTTAGGACAAAGTAAAAAAACTTTAAAAATTTTACCTCCAAAAAAAAATGTGAAAAAAAAAGAAGAAAAGAAAAAAAAAGAAGACGAAAAAAAAGAAGAAGAAAAAAAAGAAGAAGAGATAAAAGACGAAGAAATAAAAGACGAAGAAAAAAAAGAAGAAGATGAAAATAAAGAAAAAGAAGAAGAAAGTGAAAATGCTGAAATTGATGTTCCTAAAATTGAAGGTGGTCCAATTATAGAAATAAATATACCAAAAAATGGTTCTGATTTAATTTTTTTAAATAAAGATTGTTTATTAACTCCTCAATTACAAGATCAATTAGATTCAGGTCAAGTTATTGAAATTAAATCTACAAAAGATGAAAGAATTGTTCAAATGGCTATTGGATATAATCGAGATTTAAATAAATGGCTTATTATTTATTTTAGTGATAATCAAGCTCCAGAAAAAGAAAAAAGAAAAGAAATTAAAAGTAAAAAAAAGAAAAAAAAATAATTTAAATATCGTATATTCAAGAAAATATAGGAAAATATAATGGATTTTTTTTTTTTTTTTCATATAAGAATTGTTCTTTTTTTCTTTTTTCTTTTTATTATTATCTTTCTTATTTTTTTTATTTTAGAATATTTTATTTAAATTTAATAAAATATTATATATTTTTTTTATACTTTAAAAAGGCAAACAAAATAAAAAAAAAAAAAATATAAAATGAGTGAAAAAAAAGGAAGTTCTTTCAGAGATGTTGGATATAATATAATGACAAAAGAAAATTCAATGTTTGTTAAAGGAGATATTTTAACAAAACAAGCTATTGATGAAGTAAAAGATAATATAGAAAATTTTAAAAATGATGTTAATTTATCTGTTTCTCAATTAAGAGATGGTCAAGAAAGAATTGATTTAGGAGATGTTAAAAATAATATTAAAGTATTAGAAAATGTTTTAGAAAGAGATTTAAACGAAACTAGAAAACAAAATGATGATGCTCTTATTAAAATAAAAGATATATTTAATAATTTCAAAGTTAAAGTTTTTGACAGTATTTCTAAATTAGTTAAAAGAAATGAAAAAAAAGTTTCAGAATTATATCATAAAATTAAAATATATGAAGAAAATGTTAATAAACAATTTACTATTGTTGAAGATAAACAAGAACAATATATAAATTTATTAAGACTTATTTTAGAAACAACAAAAGATCAACAAACTCAATTATTAGTTCAACAATTTCTTGTTAATGATCAAGATTTATTTGATCAAAATAAAAAAAGATATATTGAAGAATTTAGTTCAAGAAAAGATAAATTGTATAAAGAAAAAATAGAAAGGGAAAAAAGACAAGTTAAAGAAATTATAGATGAAGAAATTAAAAAATTAGAAAATGAAGTTGAAAGAAATGAAGAAATTGAATTACAAAAAAAACATTATGATATATTATATAATTATAATCAATTACAAAGAAGAGCTCAAGAAAGAGAAATGGAAAGATTAAATAAATTAAATGAAATTGAACAACGTTTATATGAAAAAAAGAAAGAAATGGAAAATAAAAAAAATTCAAAATATAGTAGATATAGAAAAAAATATGATGAAGATAGTAATGATGATTCTGATAAATAAATATATAAAAAAGAATTGTATTTGAAATTAATTTATAGAATGTATTTCAAAATATTTAAATAAAATAAGAAAAATAAATAATTTATAAAAAAGAAATAAAAAAGAAAAATAAGAAATAATTATTAAACATTAGTTAAAATAGAAAAAAAAGGTTAAATAATAACATAAAAGTATACTTTGATTATTATTAACTTTAAAAAGTATATATTTCCAATTTTTTATTTTATAAATAAAAAATTATCAAAAATATTTATTTATTAAAAATTTTTTCTTAAATGAATAATGATAGGAAAAATATTATATTAGATTTAGAAAAAGATTTCAACAAATTAAAACAAGACATCAAGAAAAAATATACAAAAATTCATGAATCAATTGATAAATGCTTAAATTTAATTAATATAATGAAAAATCAAAAAGAAGAAAAAAAAATTGAAGAAGTAAATTTTTTATTTGACCCAATTAAATTATTAATAAAACGAAAAAAAACAAAATATATTTTACAATGTCTTATTATTTTTAAAAAAATAATAGAATTGAAAATATTAAATGAAAATGATTATTGTGATTTATTAAATATATTGAAAAATATTATTGATGAATTAGATTCAGATGATTATATATTAAAAATTATTGAAATAATTCAATCTTTACTTTTATCTTCAGAATTTTCAGCAACTTTTGACAATATAACTATTATTCTTCAAATTTGTCTTTTTTTATTTAATAGTAAAAATGCAATATTTAAAACATCATCAAAATATATTTTTAAAACTTTAACTGATAAAATAACTCAAAATTTAGATGAAGAAATATTTATTAAATATATTAAATTTTTAATGACTTTATTTGAAGATAAAAACATATATGTTAAATGTTTAGGAATAGAATTAATTATTCAAATATTAAATAATATAAAAAAAGATTCATCATCAGAAAATTGTAAAAATATAATTGAAAAAGAAATTTCTCCTTTAATTTTAAATATGTTTTCTGATAATATTCAATATATTTTAGGATTAAAATTATGTCGTTTATCTATAATATTACTTTTAAAATTTCAAACAGGTATAGATTTTATAAATATCTTTGTCAATTATTCATTTTCTTCAAAAACTATTTGGCAAAAGCAAATAGGATTAGAATCTTTATGTTCTATATTAAAATGTAGTAATTTAATTTGGACTTTATTTCAATATAAAAGAGATTGTCTAAAAGAAATCTTTAATAAATTAAGAGATTTGACATATAATATAGAAGATAAAAAAGATGGAAATAAAAATAAATTAAACAATAAAAGAAAAATGTCTATAGATAATGATTTAATTATTTTAGATTTTGATGAAGTTTCAAATCATACAGTTGAAAATATTGATTATATCAAAAAATTAATTTTAGAATGTTTTAATAATATAAAAAATTCTTTTGTAACAATAATGAAAGAAAAAGAAATTTCAATAAATCAATTAAATTTTAATTTATCTCCAGAACAATTTAATATTAGAAATATGTTGAATTTTGAATATGAACCTATTAGAGATTCTCTTTTTTATATATTAATTAAATCAAATAATGATTTCATCACTTTTAAAGTTTTATATATAATTAAAACAATGATGGAATTATATAGTAGTGTTTGCTTACCAATTATTAGAGACGAATATTTACAAAGATTATGTAATGAATTATCAAATAATAATAAAGAATTTAATAAAAAGAAAATACTTATTATTCATGCATTAATTATATTTTTTCAAAATATTAATATACTTGAAGTAAATTCATTAATTTATTTATTAGATACTTTTGAACATTTATATAAAAAAATAAAGAATATCAGTTTATCAAATAAATCAGCTTTTAATATTTCAAAAATTGATTCTTTAATAAATGATATTTTAAAAAAAAATGATAATCAACAAGAAATTAATAAAATACCTGATATTGAAGAAAATTATGAATTAGGTATATTTGAAAATCCAAACAATGATTTTTTAAATAACATCAATCTTGAACAAATTTGCAATTTTATTGATAATTTATTTAGTGATTCTTCATCATATAATAATGAAGTCAAAAGTAATATTATTGAAGCAATTTCAAATTTGATAAACAAAGCTTTAGAAAAGAAAAAGAGTAGAAAAATTTTATTTTTTGTAAATAAATTGGTTATTATTTTAGTTTCAAATATTGACAATGCAGAAATAATATATCTAAAAATAATTAATATTTTGACTAATATATATTATAAAAACATTCCTGATATAACTTTATATTGTTTAGATATAATAGCAACTTTAATAAATCAATATCTTCATTATTATAAAATTAAAAATAACTTAGATTTAAATTATAAAGAAGAATGGTCAGAAGAGTCATGGCAAAGAACAATATTTTCTCCATATTTAGAAATAGTAAATCAACCAATTAATAAAGAACAAGTAGATAAAATAATAGAAAATCTTTATAAAATAATACAAATATCAGGAGAATTTATGGATACTTTTGGTTGGGCAAGTTTCATAGAAATTTGTAGTACTTTATTAAATACAAATAGTGAAAAAACATTTTCTTTAGTAAAACAAACTTTAAATGATTATAAAGTATATTTATCTCCTTTTAATATTATTCCAATGCTTAGTTTATTAGGATCTTTTGCAATATATAATAAAGATAGAAATAATTGTTTTAATGCAATTGAATTATTTTGGTCTTGTGCTGATATTACAGAAAATTTTCAATGTGGAAAAATAAAATTAACAAAAGTACAAAAAAAAATATTTGAAGATTTAAAAAATAGTCAACAAACACCTGAACTTTTATTTCAAGAAATTTGGAGACAAATTTTTTTTAAATTAACTAATATTAATTCTGATTCTAGAGGAGATGTTAGAAAAAGTGGAATTAATGTTTTTACTGATATTTTTGTTACAAAATATCAAAATATTACTCCTAATTATAGAAAAATTATTATTAATGAAATTTTTTTTAAAGTTTTTACTACAAATTTTAAAAGTTTTAATAATATGTTATTAATTAAATCTGAAATTGAAACTGAATGTGAAGAAAATGCTTTAAATTCTTTATTATCTATTGTAAAAGTTATGAAAGTTTTTATTAATGATGATGATGAAACTTTAGAACAAAAAAATCAAATATTTAAATTATTAATTGATCAGATTCTTATGATAATACCAAATTTAATTCCTGAATTTTTAGTTGAAATTTTAAAATGTATTCTTGATATTCAAATGAAAGATTCTTCTTATTTTATTTTACAAGATATTTCATTGTTTTGGAAATATATGAATGAAATTTCTAAATATTTAAAAAGTGAATTATTTCAAAAAAAATATATTTCAGCTGTAACAACAGGAAGAATATTAGAATCTATTCTTAATAATTTAAAAATAATATTTCAAAATGAAAATGAATTAAATAATGAAGAAACAATAAAAAATACTTTAGATATACTTACTACATTATTAAATGTTTTACTTATATATGAAAAAAATAAAATAAAACAAAACCCTCAAAAATTATTACCAAATGAAAATGAAATATTTAGTTTTATTGAATTATTTGTGAAAAAAACAACATCATCAGAAATCTTATTAAACTTATATCAATATGTTTTTCAATATTGTAAATATGAATATATAAAACCTCATTCATATGCTTTATATAAAAGAGCAATTGAAACTGTTAAAATAATTTTTTTAAATAAAAATTTCCAATATAATAATATATTAATAAATTTTATTGATTCAATAAAACAATTTATTCTTACAAGAAATCAAAATGAAGTTATTGAAAGTTTAATAAAATGTAATAAAACAAATAATAAACAATTACTTTTTGAATATATAATATTTCAATTTATTGAAATAATCTCTTCAATATTAAATGAAATTAATGATGAAAATATTTGGTTAAAATTTATAGAATGTTTTGAAAGTATTTTTAAACAAAGTTTCATAGGATTTTGTTCTGTTCAAAGAATTTATCAACAAGATGTTATAAAATCATCAGTTGATATAGAAATCCAAATAATTAATTTTAATGTTAATAAATTAATTCCAAAATCAATTTTTTTATCTGAATTAATTCAAACAAATCTTTTAAATTTATTAGATTTAGGATGTAGTTTAGAATATTCATCATTAAATACTAATTTATTTGAAATAAGAAAAGTTTGTATATTAAATTTATTTGATATATGTCAATATCATTCAATTAGTGAAATTAAAAGATTATATTCTAATCAATTTAATGAGAATAATATTGATAGTTTTATTAATATTAAAATTAAAATTGCTAAAATGTGTACTCCTATTTTAATAAAAAGAATTGAAAGTTTATTAAAAAAATTTTTAGAAGATGAAGTAAAAAGTGGTGATATGCCATTATCAAGAAATAGAATTAATGAAATGAAAGAAATTTTAGAAAAAATTAAAAATTTAGATTTATATCCAGATTTTATGACTTTAAATAATGATAAAAATAATCATAATAATAATACAGATATAAAAAATTTAGATAATATAACATTTATTGATGTTATATCAAAATCAAAAAAAGTCCATTTATTTTTTCTTCAACCAATTTTATCTGATTTTATTCTAACAAAAGAAAAAGAAATAAAAATATTAATAAGAGATATATTTCAAGAAATTAGTAAATGTATTGGTCTTTCAGAAATTTCAATTTTTAAAAAATAAATTAATAATCAATAATATTAAATATTATAATTATAATTTATATTGTTTATTAAAACCATTATATTTGTATTTAAAAAGATTTTAATTTAATAATTAACTCCTACAAAAAAATCAGCTAATTCTTCAACAACTTTAGCACAATAACCATTATTTTGATATTCTTCAACACCATCTTTTTTCATTTTTTTTTCTGCATTAAAAGTCCCAATAATATAAGTAAGATTAGTAGCAGCAATAACTGCTCCTCCTTTTTGTCTTCTTAAATACATTGAATTTTTATCTTTATCAAAATTAATTATATAATATTTAACATCATTTAACCTAATTCCTCCTTCTTTAGTACATTCTCCATTATTAGAAAAAGCATCTGAAATATTTTCAAATTCATCTAAAATAATTTCACCAATTTCTTCTATTGTTACTGTTCTTTTACCTATTGAAAAATCTGAAGATGATGATGCCCATTCAATTCCATCTGTTTTATTTATTATACATCCATATTCTAATACATTTTCTAATATATGATTATTTGAATCTACTGGAGATATTAATCTTTTTTCTATGAAATCTTCCCAACTCAACATTTTTTTTTTTTCTTTTAAGTTTTTTTTTCAGTTTTATTTATTTTTTTTTATTTAATTTATTAATTAATTTTATAATTTGAAAAAGTTTTGTCATTATTGGTGTATATTTTTTTATTTTATAAAAGGATATGTTAAATAATAATCATTTATAGTTATTAATTTCTAACTTTAAAAACCAATTTTTCAACATTTTCAAATTTAATAAAATTAAAAAATAATAATTATATTTTAAACATAATATCTTTTTATAATTAAAATATCTTATTTCTTTTCTATAATTAATACTTATTTTTATCTTTTTTTTATATTTTTTCCTTTAAAAATGAGGTTTTTTATAAAAAAGAATTTTTTATTGATTTATTTTTCATAAAAAACATTATAATAAAAAATTTATGAAATATATGATTCTTAGAGAATAAAAAATTTTAGAATATAAGTTTTTTCCCATATTTTATTTAGCTTTTGTTTATATTTTTTTTATTTTTACTGTATAATCACTTTTTATGGAAATTTAAAAAATTAATAAAAAATAAAATGGAAGAAAACTCAGAAGAATTATCAGATGGAATTTTAATGTTACCAGAAAATTTAAACATTTCAACAAAAGATTCAATTGATGCTCATTTTCCAATAAAACATCCTCACTTTAAAGAAAGAAGTAAATTAAATTTAAAGACAGCTCTTCATCTTGATTTATCAAAAATGATGCTTTGTGATACTCAAATTAATGTAAAAAAACCGATTAATAAAACTATAAATGTTGTTGAAAAAAAAAATAGAATAAGAAGATTTACTCAAAAAGAAGGTGATTTAAATATTCAACCAAAATTAAAATTAAGAAAAATTAAAGGTTCAGGAATAAATTTTAATACAATTAAAAAAAAAAAAAATGAAAAAAATAATATTACATTTAATGAAGTAAATATAAAGAAAAATAATAATAAACACCAATCAGAAATTAAAAATGATAATTTAGGAAAAGAAAAAACAATTAAAGGTTCAGAATATGAATTTACTAAAAAAATTAATATTAAAAATAAAACATGTAGTTGTGCTTGTAGTATATTTTGATATATTGGTTGAATGTGTGTATTCTAATTTATATAAATATAATAAGATTTATATCCCTTATTATATATAGTATAATTTTGAAGGAATCATTTTATAATATTTAATTAAGTTAATAACAATAAAATAAAAAAATATAAATGATTTGTAATATAAAAACTATTTGATTTTGAAGAAGTACAAATTAATTTTCCACTTACTTTATCAGAATTATATTCAAGTGTTTTATTTAAAAATAAAATATGAACTTGTAAACAACTAGAACTATCAGTAGAACCAGTAACTCCAGTAACATAACAGCAAATTTTCAGATTTTCTTCATCATTATATTGAGAACAATCATCATAAGAGCTTGCAGAAGAACCAGCATTTTCACAAAGAGTGGCATAATCTACACTTGAACTATTACTTGATGTACTATTATCACTTGATGTACTATTATCACTTGATGAACTATCACTTGAAGTACTATTATCATTATTAGATGAATCATCATTATTTGATGAATCTTCATCACTAGATGAATCATCATTATTTGAGGAATCATCATTATTTGAGGAATCTTCATCACTAGATGAATTATCATTATTTGAGGAATCTTCATCACTAGATGAATTATCATTATTTGAGGAATCATCATTATTAGATGAATCATCATTATTAGATGAATCATCATTATTTGAGGAATCATCATTATTTGAGGAATCATCATTTTTTCTTGTTTGAATTTTAATTTTATTTATATCATCATTTATTTTGTAATTTATAGGATTTAATATTGTTGTTATATTCATTTGAGATGATGTTTCTTTTATTTTTGATATTTTTGGAATATTTATTTCTTTTTTTCTTGATTTTATAATTTCTAAGACAGAGAAAATAATAAAAATATCAAATACTATTTTCATATTTATTAATATAATTAAAAAAGTATATTTATAAATATTTTGAAATAAATATTTTTATTTAAATAATGATTGAACAAAAAAAAAAAGTTAAAATGATTCGTTTTTGTCATAGAGAAGTAGTATTTTTAGCAATAAGTTTTCGTTCATTATCATTAGATTTGGATAATTATATATTAGAAATTAAATCTTATATTACAAATGAAATAATTCGTTCAAATCCAACAGAATTTACTATTGTAATATAATATATATTTTTTATTTTTTTTAACTTAGATTCCAAGATTTCAATTAGATTTTTCTCATAAAAAATTTAGTGATTATTTACTAAATACAAATAACGCTTTAAATAAATTAATTCTTCTTGATTCTCAAAATAAAGAAATATTATCTTTTGATGTTAATTTTGGTAATTTAAAATTTATTGCAAAAGATTTATCTTCAGCTCAAATTTATATTTATCCTTTTATTTTTTTTGAATTTTCATCAGGAATTTTTACAACAGAAGAATTATATGAACAAAATAATCAAATATCAGATTCAATTAATCAAAAATCAGTTCCAAGATCAATGGATGATCTTAGTTTAACAATGAAAAATATAAAAAATATACAACAAGAAAAATCTTTTAAAATGAGAGAACATAATAAAACAATTCAAATTAAAAATAGAAATTTTTTATTAGATAATAATTCAGATGATAATAAAAATCAATTTTATATAAAAAATTTCCAAATGTATGATTATTTTGCTGAGTCAATGATGAAAAATGAAGAAATTGAAAAATATAAAATACAAAAACCAGATAATTATATTAAATATGATGAATTAATGAAAAAAAAAAGACAAATTGAATTATTAAAAGAAAAATTAAAAAAAATAAAAGAAAAAACAAGTTTATATCAAGAAATAAATAAACATATTTTAGATATAACAAATCAAAAAAATAAAAATGTTTCAATAGCAAAAAGTACATATGATTCAAGAAAAGCAGATTATTTATCTCAAAAAAATGCTTATGAAAATGAAGTAAAGAAAATAGGAAAATATAATTTTGTTTTTGATACATTAGTAAATAAAAAAATTATAGAAATAATATTTGCTTTTTTTAATCAAACAGTACAAAGTTTATATTATATTCCAGATTTTTATAATAAAAAAGTTATAACTGCAGAACAAATAAGAAATGAAACATTACAAAATAAAGGAAAAGAAAGTAAAGAAATGAGAAAATTATATGGTGCAATGATGGGTAATGTTGCAAATTTATTAAATTATATTTCAAAATCTTTAAATATTCCTTTTAAATATCCTTTTTTTATCAATGGTTCTAAATCACTATTAATTAAATCAAAAAAAATTTTTCTTCAATTATTTTTACCAGATGATAAAACTGAAAATTTTATTTCTGCTATTGAATGTATGAAAGTTAATTTAAGAGAAATAATTAATTTTCTTTCAACTTATATTAATGTTATAAGTGAAGAAGATTATGAAATTTTAAATAAATATCAAACTTGGAATTTTTTTAAATTTTTTGTTGAATTTTCTAAGGCTTTAAATCATTTTGTTGAAACTATTCCTGAATATAATTAAAAAATTAAAAAAATAAATTAAATATTTTAATTTAAATAATTATCTACATATAATTAAATAGAATCTTCTGGATTTTATATTGAAGTATTTTTTTTTTAATAATTTAAGATTTTAACTTTATAGAATTAAAAATTAAAATGCAAATATTTTCTAATAAATAAAACTTATAATAATAAAATATGGGTGTTTTACAAAAAAATTGTTGTGTACAAATAAATAATGAACATTTAAATGAACATTTCAATACTATTAGAATTTTTAAAGAAGAATCTCCAAGACTTAAAGTACCGAAAAAAATATGTGAAAATATTGAAAATAAATCTTCTGGTTATGAAAATTCAAATAATAATCAAATAACTATTGAAACAAATATTTTAGAAAAACAAAAAGAAAAATTAAAAAAATTTACAAATCAAACAGTTGGTCCAACAAAAGCAGAAAAAATAGAAGATAATAATGTAAATATAAATGAAAATAATTTAAGTTTAACAAGAATTAATAGTAAATCATTAATTAGAAAAACAATATCAATTTCATTGAATGATAATAATATTATTTTACAAAAAGCTAAAGAAAATAATAAAAATAATAATGAAAATAACGACAATAACGAAAATACAGATGAAGATCTTTCATTATATAAAAGAAGACATTTCCGTTCAAAATCATCAGTACATTCAAAAATAAAAACAAATTTAAATAATTTTAGAATGAAATATGAAGAATTATGTTCAAGACTTCCTGCAAAAAAAACAAATGCTACTGTATTATTTTCTGCAGATAGTCATATGATAGATTTAATTAATACTTCAATGGAAAAAAATAATCAAAAAAATGATAATTTTAATCCTTTAACAAGAGGAAAAACTATACAAAATTCAAGAAAAGATATTGAAATAATAGATACTCCTTTAACTGAAAAACAAGTTAAAACTCTTAAAAATATATTAATTAAAGAAGAATTAATTACTCCTGAAATGAATGATGAAACTATTAATTTAATTATAAATTCAACTTCATATTTAAGAGTAAAAGCAAATGTAAAAATATTTTCAAGAGAAAATGAAAACAGTGAAGATAATAATATATATTATATGATTGAAAAAGGTATTTTAGGATATTCAATTGATTCTGTTAATTATGAATTAACTAAACATTATGGAATAGGAACAAGTGCTTTAATTAAAAATTCAAGAAATTCATGTTATTTATATACAATTAAAAGATGTTATTTATTTAAATTATCTATTGAAAAATATAAAAAAATAGCAGAAGATTTTTATGATAATGAACATAAAGATAAAATAGATTTATTAGCAAATCATTTTTTTTTCCAAGGAATTCCACATGAAAAATTAGATTCTTTAGCAGATTTAACATCTAAAATAAAATATAAAGAAAATACAATTTTATTTAAAGAAGAATCAATTAATCATTGTATATATTATATTCTTGAAGGATATGTAAATTGTTCTAAAGGTGAATATATAATTAAAAAAATATATGCTAATGAAATTTTTGGTGAAATTGGTCTTTTTCATGAACATTCTTCTTTATATTCTTTTATTGCTACTCAAGGAACTGTTTTATTAAAACTTAATCATGAAGATCTTTTATCTACTTTAGGAGGAAATGCTGTAAAAACTCTTATTGAAAATATATTTGAATTAAGCTTAAAAAAAGATGATATTTTAGGTAAATATTTTCAATTAGAAGATAATTTTTCAAGAATTTTTAATTCATTTCAATTAAAATATTATTGCCATGATGTTATATTAAATCAAAAAGAAAAAAAAATTTTATTACCAATATCAGGAACTTTATTTAAATATTTTCATTCAAAAAATAATACTGAAAATATTGAATTATTTATATATAAATCAATAAGAGATTTACATGCAAATAATAAAATTTTAAAAAAAAGTAGTTTTCAAAAACAAAATTTTGAAGATCATAGGGAAAGGAAATATACAAAAGAAACAGAAATAATAGATAATTCTTTAATTTCAAAAGGAGAATTATTTTTAGAGGCAATAAATTATAAACATGATTTAAAATATATAATATTATGTGATGAATGTTTAGTTTTTGAATGTAATTGGAGTGAAATAGAAAAAGTTTTAATATTACCTTCAGTAGAATGTAAATTATCTTTTTATGGAAGAATGTATTTATTAAAACCATTACCAATGTTTAAATATTTATCATTAATAAAATTATTTCAATTATCAAATTATTTGCATTATATTCAATTTTCAAATGAAGATATAATAATAAAAGATGGTCCAAGAAGTGATAAATTTTATATAATAAAAAGTGGAACAGTAGATATTAAAATAGGAAATAAATTAATGAAAATATTAGAAAAAAATGATTCTTTTGGAGATATAACATGGCATATAAGAGAATATAATAAAAAAGGAAATTTTGTAGCATCATCAAAGAAAGTAGAATGTTATTATATAAGTAAAGAAGATTATGAAAATATAATAGATGAAGATGATATTATAAGTAAACCATTAAGAAAAATGTTAGAAGTTAAAGAATTAAAAACTTCACTTGATAATTTATATTATTTACAAGATTTAGGAAGTGGTGCTTATGGAAAAGTTTATTTAGTTCATGATAAAAAAAGATTTTTTGCAGTAAAAACTGCAGAAATTCAAGAAATGAATGCTTCAAAACAAATGGCAAATTTATATATAAATGAGAAAAAAATAATGTTTTCAGTAGAACATCCTTTAATAGTAAATATAATAAATACATTTAAAACATCAGATTATTTATTTTTTTTAATGGAATATGTAGATGGAATAACATTTAGAAAATATTTAAATTTACAAAAAAGAAATAAAAGAGATAGAGATGAATTAAAATTTTATGGAGCATCATTATCATGTGTATTAGATTATTTACAGAAAAAAAAGATAATTCATAGAGATGTAAAACCAGATAATTTAATGTTACAATATAATGGATATATTAAAGTTATAGATTTTGGAATTGCAAAAGATATAACAGGAAAAGATTATACAAGTTCATTTTTAGGAACTGCACATTATATGGCACCTGAAATTATTTTAGGAAAACATTATAATACTTCTGTTGATTATTGGTCTATGGGAATTGTTTTATATGAAATGTTTTATGGAAAACTTCCTTTTGGAAATGGAGAAAAAGATATTAATAATGTTTATAAAGAAATTACTGATAAAAATATTAAATTTCCTGATGATAATAATAATGAAGATATTCATGATGTTATTAAAGGATTATTAACTAAAAATCCTAAAAAAAGAATTAATTCTTTTACAAAAATTAAAAGTGAAAATTTTTTTAAAAGATTTGATTTTGATGGTTTGTTACATTATAAATTAAAAGGTTTTTATGAATTTGAAAGAACTGTTAATGAAAAAGATTTAGATAATATTGATGCTCCTTTTTATCAATTTATGAAAAATTATTTAGATGCTTCAAGTGGAGAATTAGATGAATATTTAGAAAATAATAATCATTATCATGGAGATATTTTTGAAGAATTTTAGTTTAAATTGTTTTATATTTTTTGAACTGGTTCTTACTTAATTCATTTATAAATATATATAATATTTTCAGGAGAAAAGGTTTATAAATAAAATTCTATTAATTATTTATAAAAGTTTTATTTGAATATTTTTTTAAATATCACGTAATATTTGAAGAAAATGGGTTATTTTTATTTTGACAATTGATAATTCAAAAAATGTTTTTATTTGTTTTAATTTTTGATTTCGAAATAATTAAATTATAAAATAGGTTTTATATTAGAAATGAATTATGTAAATTAACTTTTCTCTTTTTTAAGAAAAGATTTATATTAATTATTAAAAATTTACATTTATATTTGAGTTTAAAAGATTTTATATATATTTTAATTTAAAATATATAAATTTATTTGAATAATGAATCATAAGAAAAGTTTATTTAACTCACTTTAAATGAAAAAAAAAATTTTATTGAATTTTTAAAAATAAACAATTGAGCAACTTAAATTTATTTTATTTAAAATAAAATATATTTTATTTAAAATAAAATAATAACAATTAAAAAAAGAAAAATAAAAAAAAAATTGAAAACAAAAAATAATTGAATTTTTTAATTAAAAATGTCAAAAAAAAAAGACAAGAAAAAAAATGAAGAATTACCTCCTTTACCAAAATATCCAAATGAAAACATGATAGAAGAATTAGGACAGAAATTAAGAGTAGGAGGAAATGAAGTAGATAGATTAACAAATCATTGGAATGAAATGAATTTAGATTATAAACAAAAAGGAGAAGATTATATAAAATCAACTCAAAAATTAACAGATAATTTAGATGAAAAAAACAGAGAAAATGCATATTTAAATATGGAAATTACAAAAAATATTGAAGAAAGAGAAGATTTTGAAAGAACTTGTAAAGAAAATTTTGAAAAAAAATTTGAAGAAGTTAAAGCAGAACAAAGAGCAGTTATAGAAAAAGTAAATGAAGAAATGGATAAAGTAAAACAACAATTAGATAAACAAAAAATGAAAAAAGCAAATTTAGAATTTAGAAAAGAAAAATTAACAAAAGAAATAGAAAAATTAAAAAATGTTCATGAAATTACTATTCAAAATTATGAACATAGAATTGATGAACTTCATTTTACTCATCATCAAAAATTAAAAAAAATTACAGAAATATTTGAAAATTTTTTACAAAATAATCAAGAACTTTTAACAACAGATTTATTTACAGTATATAGAAGATTAAAATTTAAATTTGATTCAAAAGTAAAAGAATGTTTAGACTATAAAGCAAAAAATGAATATTTAAAAGATGAAAATAGAGATTATAGATTAGATATGGAAAATAATGATGATATTATTCAAAAATGTGGTGAAATTCAAATAAATAATAAAAAGAAAAATAAAGAATTAACATCTGAATTAGAAGAAAAAGAAAAATTAATTGAACAAATTCAAATGGAATATTCAAAACAATTTGAAGAATTAAATAATAAATATACTTCAATTGTTAAAGATGATGCTGATGAAATTAGAGTTTTAAAAATGGAATTAGAAGCTAAAACTAAAGAATTAAATGAAGTTAAACAAATATCTAAAGAAATTATAAATGATAGAGTTGATGTTGAAACTTTTTTTATTGATCAACTTAAAGAAGTTAAAAATGAAATTAAAAAAAAGAAAAGAAGAGAAATTGAAAAAAAAAAAAGTTATTTTCCTTATATTAATATGAGTTATAGTAGTCAAAATAATTCTCCAAAAGATGATTCTATTTATGTTACTAGTATTAAAAGAGTTGATGCTAAAGATATGGATCCTGAAAGTAAAGAAAAAATTATAAGAAGTATTTTAAATACTATTAATGATAATAAAAATGCTAAAGGAATTCAAAAACTTCGTAGTCTTTTAAAATAAAAAATAAATTTAACATAAATACATTCATATTTTATATAATTTTATTAATTATATATTAAAAAATAAAATTGAAATATTGTTATTATATAATTATTATTCAATACATATAGTTTATTATATGTTTGATTATTTAAAAAAGATTTTAATTTAAGATTTTTTATTTTTCAGAGTTCTTTCCTTATATCAAAATTTTATTCTTATTTCCATAATTGTTTATTTATAAAATAGTTATTTTCAAATAATAAAAAAAGTATAGAAAATGAAAGTTGGTGATAAAATAAGAGTAATTTTTAGAAATAATGACCAATCAATAAGAAGAAAAATAATATATTTACCAGATACATTCAACGAATTAATAAAAAAGTTTTCTGAAGAATTTGCTTTTACAGTTGAAGATATTATGAAAAATAAAAGGTTATTTCTAAAATGTTTTGGAAATCCAGAAATATGTCTTGTAAATAATAATTATTTAAAAGATCTGAAAGAAGATGAAATATATTATGAAATAGAAATAAAAGAAAAAGAACCTAAAGATTTACAGAAAAATAAAGATGATTATAAATTGGCTCAATTAGAAAATGAAAAAAATAAAATAACAACTTTAATAAAAGAAAAAAGAGATGATAAATTTATTTTTCATCTTGTTAATAAAGGTAATTTTGAATGGAAAGCACCTTTTCAAATATCAAATGAAAAAATTTTAGAAGATGATAAAAATCTATTAGCTTGTTCAAAAGAAACAATTTATCAATCTATTGCTCCAAATGAAAAAATTAAAATTAAAGTTACTATTATTGAATTAGATAAAAAAAATAAGGATTCTGTTTTAAAAATTAAAATATTTCCAATTGATAAATCAGCAAAATATCCTGATAATACTATTGATTTTAAATTTGAAATATTATCAGCTCAAGAATATTATCAAAAAAATTCAAATAATAATTAAATTCATATTTTTTAAAAGGATTTTTATTTATTTATTTATTATTTTTATATTTATTAATATTTTTTTTTGTGTTTAAATTTATTGAATTTAATTATGAAAGAAGAAAAAAAAAAAACAAATCAAATAGATGAAAATAATAAAAATATTTTTTCAAAGAAAAATAAGAAAAGTATTTATTAATATTTAGATTTAGAATTTAAAACTTTTTTATTTTATATAATACTTACTCATTGTCTCTTTTATCCTTTTTATTTAAAATTATTTTCAAAATTTTCATTTATATTAAAAATTATATTACCAATATTACTTTATTTAGGTCATATTATATTTTTAATTCTTGCATTTTCAGATCCTGGTATTTTTAAATTTAATAATAGTGAATCATTTCATTATAATGAAGTATGATATTAATATTAATATTATATTAGAATAAAAATGAGCAAACAGATTCAAGTGGAGAAAGTTCTTATTCAAATAATAAAATAAATAAAAGAGCAAAAACTGAATATGTAACAACAACAGAAAATATATTAACTCAAAATAAATTAGGACATGATAGAACAGAATCAAAAAATTCATTATTTATTTCAGTAAATGAAAAAGATAAAATTAATATAATTCCAAATCCAAATAAAAATTGTCAAACAGAAGGAAATAATTATATAAATACAAATAATAATAATGAAGAAAAAAAAGAAATAGTTGAAAATAGTTCTAGAAGAAATATAAGTGGAATAGGAAAAAATTTTGAAAATTTTAATTTAAATTCTAATCAAAATGAAGAAACAATAGAAAATAATTTATTAGTAGGAAATTATTGTTCTGATTGTTTTATGGAAATTCCTTTAAGAGGATATCATTGTAAAATTTGTGGTTTTTGTATTGGAACTTTTGATCATCATTGTTTATATGTTAATAATTGTATTGGAGAAAAAAATAAATATTTATTTCATTTATTTATTTTTTTTCATTCTTCTTTTATTGGTTTTTGTGTTATTTATATGTTATTTCATTATGAAAAAACTCAAACTACAAAAGATTTTTTTAAAAAAAATTGGATTTTATTTATTATTTCTTTAATTAGTATTTTACTTTTTTCTTTTATTTTTTCTTTAGTCACTTTTCAATTTCAAATTTTATTAATTAATCAAACTACTTATGAAAATTATGCTTGGCATAAAATACAATATATGAAAAAATTAAGTGGATCACAAAATTCTCCTTTTAATTTAGGTATTATTAAAAATATACAAATTGTTTATAGAAGAAAAAAGTTTCTTAAACAAAATAGAGATGATTCATATAATTTTAAAGATATGTTAAATTGGAAATTAATTTGTAATATAAAATAATATTTATAATATAATGATTAAATAAATGAAAATATTTAAAGTGAAAAATAATAGATATTTATAAAAAATTAAATTAAATTATTTAACAGATAAATTATTTAAAAAAACAATTTAAATAAATAATAAAATAATTTATATTGATAATATTTATTGAATTATTTAATTATTTATCCATTATTTCGAATTTAAAATGCCAAAAGTAGGTGGAAAAAGGAAAAAAACAAAAACACATGAAGAAGAAGAAGAACTTGGGAAAGATATACCAAGATGTAAGGAAAAAATAATATAAATATATTAAAATAGCAATTATAATAAAAAGAGGAAAAGTAGGTCCATTTTTAACAAAATTACTAAATGAAATGAGAATAGTAATGTATCCATATACAGCAATAAATTTAAAAGAATCTTCTTCAAATAATATAAAAGATTTTTTATCTTTAGTTGATATTTATGGTTTATCTCATATGATGATGTTTACAAATACTGAAAAAAATTCTTATTTAAGATTAGCAAAAATGCCAAAAGGACCAACAATAACTTTTAAAATAAAATCTTATTGTTTATCTTCTGATATTTTTTCTTCTTTAGAACATAATAAAAAACCTTTAACTAAAAATTTTGATCATATTCCTATTATTATTATGAATGGTTTTAATTCTTCAAATATATCTGAAAAATATGATACACCATTAAAAACAATTTCAATGATGTTTCAATCTTTTTTTCCTCCTTTAAATTTAACAGAAATTCAAATGAAAAAATGTAAAAGAGTTGTATTATTAAATTTAAATACAGAAAATAATGAAGAACCTGAATTATTATTTAGACATTATGATATTGATATAGAAAAATTTTCAATGAAAAAAACTATTTCAAATTTAATAAATTCAGGAGGAATAAATAAAGATTTAAGTAAATTTACTAATATTGCAGATTATGTGTTAAAACAAAGTGGATATACTGATCAAAGTGATACTGATAATAATATGGGAGAATGTGAAATAATTACTGATAAAAATTTAAAAGAACAAAAAATAAAAATTAAATTAAGAGAAATTGGACCAAGATTAAATTTAACTTTACATAAAATTGAAGAAGGTTTTCTTAAAGGAAATGTCATTTTCCATTCTTTGATTAATAAATCTAAAAAAGAAATTAAAGAAATTATGATGGAATTAAAATTGAAAAAACAAAAGAAAAAAGAAAGAAAAAAATTACAGGATAAAAATGTAAAAGAAAAAGAATTAAAAAAGAAAGAACAAGAAAAAAAAATAAATGAAGAAAATAATACAAATGCTGAAATGAAAATATTAAATAAAAAAACAAATAGAAATGAAGTTGACAAAAAAAATAATAAAATGTTAAACAAAAAAAATAAAAATAAAAACAAAAATAAAGGAAAAAAGAATAAATTCAATCCTCAAAAAGAAATTATTATGACTAAAAGAAGTATAAAACAATTTAATAATCTAAAAAAATATAAATAATAAAATAAAATAATACACATTTTTTTTATATTATCTACAACAAATTTCCAATTTTAATTAATTGAAATTTATATAAATTTTAAAAATAAAGTTTTTATATAAATAATAATCTTTTAATTATTTTTTATTTCTTTTACCTTAAAAAAATAATAATATATTAAAAATTTTTAATATAAATGATCCCATAAAGAATTATAAAATACTAATAATAATTTTTAAGTAAATATTATTATCTTCTATATTCATTTAAAAATTATTTAAATATAAATTTTTGGAAATTATATTTATTTTTTTAATTATAATTTATAATTTCAGAAAAAGAAAATAAATTATTTTTTTTAATCAAATTTATAATTTTTTTGTGACTTAATGTAAGGAAATTACCATTTTTGGAAACCCTTCTTAATTAAATTATATATTTTCTAAAATATTATTTCTTTTATTAAAATTTTCACGTTAAAAATAAAAATTATTATCAAAATGAAATGTTTTAAGCATTTAGATATATATGGTCCAAAATTTCATTTCACAACATTTCAATCACTTTATTTTCAAACAATTATAGGAGGTTTTCTAAGTATAATATCAATATTTTTAATGATATTTTTTTGTTATTTATTTGGCAAAGATTTTATATATAAAGAAAATCCAAAAATTTTAATATCAAATGAAAGGCCAACAACATATCAAATATTTAATTTAACTCAAAATGATCTTCTTTTAGCATGGAGAATAAATGATATATATGGAAATGAAGTTGATGTTTCAGGAAAATTATATCCAATATTATATTATTTTTCAATAGAAAAAAATGCAGTTTCAAGGAAAATAAGAAAATCAACAAGAAAAAGTTTAACATATTCTAAATGTAATTATATAAGTAGATCTGATTTAGATTGGTTATCAGATTTAAATAATTATTATTGTGTTAATTTTAATAATTTACCTTCTGGAGGAGGAACAGAAAATACTTTTTTCTATTATTTTGCAATTTATATTTCTTATTGTGAAAATGGAATTGAATATTCTGAAGATAAATGTACTTCTTTAAATGATTTAAATTCTATTATTGAAAAACAATGGGAATTTGAATTAATTTATCCTGAATATTATTTTCAACCTAATGATTTAAGTAAACCTTTAAAAATATTTTATTCTACTTATAATCAAAGATTAACTAAAAATTTACAAAAAAAAGATGTTTTTACTTTTCAAAATGTACAATTTAAAGATGATCAAGGAATTCTTTTTAGAGAAATTAAGCAAACTGAAGTTATGGCTTTATCTTCTCATTCTAATGATTATTTTTTAGTTGATGATAATGATTTATTTACTAATGGAAAAAATTCTTTTATTTATTATTGTGAATTTTATATTAGTAAAGATTTTACTCAATATTCTAGAACTTATTTAAAAATTCAAGATATTATTGCTGTTTCTAGTTCTATAATTAAAATTATTATTGTTTGTTTTCAAATTATTTGTCATTTTTATGGAAGAATTGACAGAGAATTAAAAATGATTAAAAATTTTATTAATTTTGATAAAGAAAAAAAACAAAAGATGATTAAAAAAATAAAAATACCTAAAATTTGTAATTCTCTTGTAATGACAAAATCTAAACATAATGAACAATCTTTTACTTCATTAATTGGATTAAATAAATCTTTAAATGAAAAATCTAATATTTTAAATTTAAATAAAATTGAAGCTCAAAATAATAGTTTTAATAGCAAAAATGGAAATAGTGTAAATAAAATAATTAATTTAAGTAAAACTGTAAATTATAATAATGATATTTCCAAAAAAAAGAATACGAAAGAATTAAAATTTAGTAATATTCAATATGAAGATGTTCAAAAAATAATAAAACATAAAAGTTTATTTACTTCAAAAATTCAAAATAAAATACTTAATCAAATAAATTTAGTCAATTATTATTTTTTTGGAAAATGTGATTGTTTTATTAGAAATAAAAATTATGAAATTTATAGATTGGCTAAAAAAAATAATCAAAAAATATTTGATATTGTTTACTATATGCAAATAATAAAAGAATTAAAATTTTTAGAAAAAGTTATTTTACAAGAAGATCATCGAAAAAATGCTTTACAATTTTTAAAGAACCCTAATATTAATAATGAGGAAGAATTAATATCATTTTATGGATTTATTGCTCAAGAACAAGAATTAATTGGAGTTGAAAAAATTGTAAATAAATTTAAAAAAATTCATGATATAGAATATGGCTTTAAATCGAAAGAAAAAGATAAATCTTTAAACATAGTTATAAAAGATATAGATAATAAAATTATTGATAACCTGAATGATGAAATACAAAACAAAATAGAAGAAAATAATAATAACTAACCTTAATAAAAATAAATTATATAAATATAAAATGTTAGAAATATATATTGCCTTTTGAGTTATATGAATAAATTTAAATATAATTAAATATAAAATTATTATATAAATTTTAAAATATATAAAAAAAGAATATGAAAAAAATATCAATGATTCTAATAATATTATTTCAAATATCATTTTCATCAAAAAATAATAAATCAAAAAGTGAAAAATGTACATTAACAGGAACAGCAAGTAAAGATCCTTTTCCTTCCTTAGTAAAATGTTATAAATATAATAATGAAGCATGTTGTATGAGTGTACATGATGATTATATAAGTAATTATATAAGTTCATTATTAACAGATCCTTGCTTAAGAAAATATTCTGAATTTGAAGATTTAATGTGTTTTGGATGTCATCCATTAGAAAGTAATTATGTAAATATAACTGAAAAGAAAATTAGAATATGTGAAAAATTCGCTATGAGATTATGGAATGCTACTGAACCTGAAGAATTAAATGAACCTACTACAATTTTTGATAATTGTGGATTTAAAAGTGATAATTTTGATGATATTGAAAAACCTTATATTATTCCTAGTGAATATTGGAAGAATTTTTCACATTTTTTTACTGATATTAAAGTTCCTTTATTTGAAGAATATGAATTAATTATTGAAAATGATAATAATGGAGACAAATGCTATAATTTTGGAAAAATTCAAAAATTAAATTTTATTATTTTTTATTTTGTTTTTATATTTATTTTCTTTTAAAATTCATTTTTTTTATTCAATTTTTTTTTTAAAATAATTTTAAATTATATATATATATAATTAATCTTATATTTTTTAGTTAATAAAAAAATGCTATTTCACTCCAAAAATAATAATTCATCTTTGATTTATTTTAATTCTTCTCAAATTCAAAAATGTGTTAAAATAATTATATCTTTCCTTCCTGAAACATTTAAAAATTCATATAATGAATTATTGATATATAAAAAAGTATTATTATATAATTCAAAAATTGATTCTCAATTGAAAGAACCACAAATGTTAAAAATAGATGATGAAGTTATTAATCATGGTAAAGAAAATATTCAAATTAATGGTAAATCTCCATTCTTCAATTCAGAAAAACAAACCAAAAAAAATAATATAATTTCCTGTTTAAAAAATTCAAATTGTAATTCAACTGAAAAATCCAAATTTATTCCATTTTCTGAAGGAAAAGTAGTTGTAAATAATTCAAATAATTTCTTTTTTATAATTCAACCTTTTAAAACTGGAATTCAACAATTTATTCTTCCAATGTTTTCAGATATGAAAACAATTTCAAAAAAGAATTATTTATTTTATAAAATTCTAAGTGAAAATATTTTTGAAATAACTAATAAAATAGAATATAATAATAAAATAATATATGATTTTAAATGTATGGCAATAAATGAAATAAAAAAAGTAATTCAAGATTCTTTTATATGTAATAAAGAAAATAATTTTAATTTATATATTTATGGTTCATTTGCAAATGGATTAAATATTGAAACAAGTGATGTAGATTTATTAATAACTTATAATCAAAAAGTCAATTGTTGTCAAATTCTTATTGAAGAATTAAGTGAAAAATTACAATTAAGTAAAAAATTTAAATCTGTTCAAAAAATTACAAAAACTCATGTTCCAATAATTAAATTAATTTTTTCAATTCCAAATAATGAGTTAAAAAAAATAGGAATTAATGAAATTCATATTGATATTTCTTTTCAAAATATTTTTAATAAAAAGATTATTCCTTCTTTACTTATTGTCAATTATATTAAAAGATATTTAAAAATTGTTCCAGGAGGAAGAAATATTATTTTAATTATAAAAAAATATTTATATAATAAAGGTTTAAATTCTTATTATAATGGAGGTTTATCTTCTTTTTCAATTTTTTTACTTGTATTTTCTTTTTTTAAATATAGATTTAGTTTAAATATAAATATTAAAAATGATAATTTTGGTTTATTTTTAATTCAATTTTTAGAATTTTATTCTCAATTTGAATTTGAGAAATTTGGAATTGATATTAATAGATATAATCCTTTTTTTACTTTATTATTTTATCCAATGACAATATCTGAATATGGTGGTCCTGTTATTATTGATCCTATTACTCAATTAAATATTGGAAGTGGTTCTTTTCGTATTGAAGAAATTAAACAAAGTTTCAAAAATTTTAAAAATAATTTAAGTAACTTATATGAAAAAGATAAAAAAGAAAATGAATTATTTTATCTTAGAATTGAAAATTATGTAAATAATTGTTTAAATGAAAATAATAATATATAAATAAGTTTTCATATTATATAAATTAATTACCAATAAAAATCATTTTTTATAAAGTGAAGATTTCAATACTGTAAATTTCTGTGCAAAGTTCGGACTTTGCATTAGGGATATTTATTTTTTACTCCTTTTTTCAATTCCGGACTTAGAGAGGATTTTTCTAAATAATTTTATTCAATATTTAAGAATATATAAATTAAGAAAAACTTAATATCTGTAAAAATTAAATAATATTTATTTATAACAATATATTTAAAATGAATAAAAAATGAATTATCAAAAATAAAGAAGTAATTTACAAGATTTAGAAATAAAAGAAGACATAAACTTATCTATTAAAGAAAATGAATCTTCTAAAATACATTTTTAAAAGAATATACCTTAAAGAAAAATTACTTGTAATAAAAATTGCAAAATCATAATATGAGAATGGTAAAATAATAGAAGGAGTTATTGAAAAATAAAAGATTTACTAAAAGAAAAATCTGATAATTATTATTATTGTTTTAGGGAATATTAATTAAACTTTTATTTTAGGAAAAAAACTCTAAATTAGAATTACATTAAAAGATTGTTCTAAGAAAATAAGATGGCTAAAAATTATAAATTAATTATTTTTTAGATTTAAACATTTTTCTCTAATTTAATATTATTAATTTTGACTAATAATTTATGAATTAATTAATTTTTTTAATTAAATATTTTAATGATAAAGTGAAATTGTTTATTAAAAGTTTGATGAATAAGTGTTTATTCATTTAAAAAAGAAGATATGCTTTTAAAGATAAATATAACAATTCTAGCTAATTTCTCTATTATATTTTGACCAAATAACTGTTTTATTGTATTATTACTTTATAAATAAATAAAATAAAATTCGATTAACTTAATTAATAATCATATAATATATAACTAATATATTATAAATATTTACATTTTCTTGTTTTTAATAAATTATATATGAAAACTATATTTATTAAATAATAAATATTAAATACTATAAAAAAAAATAAACAATTAATTATTTTACATTTTTTAGATAATTATATATTTTTAGAAGCTTATCTTATTATTAT
This sequence comes from Isotricha sp. YL-2021b, assembly GCA_023805745.1. Taxonomy (NCBI): domain Eukaryota; phylum Ciliophora; class Litostomatea; order Vestibuliferida; family Isotrichidae; genus Isotricha; species Isotricha sp. YL-2021b. The sequence goes on along the minus strand of JAJJKW010001799.1, from coordinate 406 downwards.
TTACAATTTCTAAACGAAGGATTAATTCTGAATCATATTTTATAATATATTTTTTATTGGATATATTATTTGAATCAAAAATTTCCCTTTTAAAAAAATTAAATGAAATTATTACTTTGTAAAATACTTATAAATATTCTTATTTGTTAAATTACCATATAGTAGGAAATAAACCTGTCCTCCTTCCAGAATAAGTTTGTATTTTTCATGATTTAAATAAACCATTCCCTCCATCTTCAAATAATTCCATAATTTTTAAAAATATTGGATTAAACTTATTGTATATTATCCAAATATTTTTTTCTTTTTATATATATTAATCGAAATTTATATTTTTAAGAAACTTAAATATTTAAATGTCTTTTAATCATATATAACATTGAATTATGAAATATAATGTTTTTTA
>JAJJKW010001798.1:0-30231 GCA_023805745.1 Isotricha sp. YL-2021b | reverse complement strand
TATTTTTTCTTTCTTTTTTTAAATTTTAAATAATAAAATTTTTCATTATTTCTTCTTATATTTTATTTCAATCTTTTTCAATAAAAATTTATCTTTATTATAAGTTATTTTAAACTCTATTTTGATAGTATTCTTTTCCTTTATTTATATCTAATTATTTTTATTTTTTCATTTTTTGGGAAATTTTCCTTGTTATTTATTTATTTAATACATTTTCTTATTTTTTTATATAATACATTTATATGGCTATTATTAGAAAAAAATATAACTAATTAAAAATTAAAATATACAAAATTTGGGTTTTTTCTTTTTTTGAGAAGATTTTTATTTTCTATATTTTTGAAAAAGAATTTTTTATTCTAATATACTTATAAAGATAATAAAGCATTTTAATAAAATAATAAAAAATAAATATAAATTTATTGAGAATGGGTCTAATGACAATACATTATTTCACAAAATGTTTAATTTTTATTTTTTCTCACTTATTTAGTTAAATTTAAAGTAATTTTTTATATTTCACAAAATGTTTAATTTTTATTTTTTCTCATTTATTTAATTAAATTTAAAGTAATCTTTTATATTTTATCGGGTTTTTAAAAGTTTTTATTTTCCTTAAATTTAACTAACTAAATTGTTTTATATTGATTTGTTTTTTTAATTGAATATACTATGAATTAATCATAATTTATTTATTTTATTAATCTTTAAGTCAGTGATTTTCTATTTTTAAATGGAAAACATCTTAAAAATTCTTCTTTAAAAATCAAAATTCATTTCAAACAATAACAAAACTAAGAAATAGTTATGCTAATATTCCAAAATATTGAAATTAAAAATAATTAAAAAAATTTAAATGTTAAAAATATTCAAAAATTATAATGATGTTTATATATAACATAACTCTTAATTATAAATTCTAATAACTAATTTATAGATACTACCTATATAAATAAAATAATCACTTTATTTAATTTTTATAATTTTATACTAAAATACATTACATCCACAAGAAGCCTCACCATAATCATTTTTTCTTAATGTATTTTCGGGAACATAATAAAATCTTGTCTCAGAAATATCTTCATTATATTTTTTATAACTTTCAACATCAATAATTGTATAAACTGGTTTTGTGAATGTAACTTGTTTTTTTTTTGTTTTATTGTTTTCTGAATCATTTGTCCTTGCTGATTGATTACTTTCATATGATATTTTTCTATTTTTATTATTGGTTTTTTCAAATAATAATTCTTCGGGTTTTACAAACTCTTTTGACATTTTTTATTAAAAAAATAAAAATTATATATTTATAAATTATAATATAAAAATTTATTATAAATTATTTATTTTTTATAATAGATTTGTATAAATTTTTCATTTTTTTTTAAAAATTATTATTCAATAGTTTTCTACTTATATATTTATATTATAATTGTATTATTTTATTTATATAAATTTTTAAAAAACCAAAATATATTTTTTAATAATTTTAATATATATAAAAAAATAATTTATTAAATTAAATTTTCCTTTTATTATAAATATTTTATTCAATAAATTTCAAATAATTGATGATAAATTAAATAACTTTTTTCTTTCATTATTTTTTTGTTTAATAGTTGAAAAATTAATACTAAAATATAATTTTTTCTACTGATAGTAAATTATTATATATAAGTTAGTCATTGTTCTTCTTTTAAATTTTAAATAAAAAGAATTTTTAATGAAATAAAATATTATTTAATAGCTATCCTTATTTTTTTATTTAATTATCTATTTTGGAAATGATTTTTTTATATGCTTTTTAAAAGTCAATTTTTAAATTATAATATTTTATATTAAATAAATTTAATTATAATTTTTAAAATTTAATTGATATTTTTAATTAAAATAATAACAATCATTTTTTAACTATTACTTGATTCACTCACTTTTTCACTTTCATCTTCTTCTTCTTCATCTTCACTAGAACTACTTTTTGATTTAAATATATTTTGATGTTTTTTTTTAAAATTTTTTAATATTTGTTGAGATAACCTACTTTGACTTCTTCTTTTAGTATTTTTTTCTCTTTCTTCAAAAAATTTATGTGAGTTTCTTAAATTTGAATCATGGAATTTTAAATATTTTAATCTTAAATTAACACTTTGATTATTTGAATTAAGAGAATCATTTTCACTTGAAGAAGAACTAGAATAAGATTCTAATAAATGAAAAAAAGAAGATTTACTTCTTTTATTTTTTTTATCTTCTTCATATTTTTTTTTCATTTCATTAATATATTCTTTTATTTCTTCAATAGATAAACTAACTTTACTTTTAGGTAAAAATATATTATCAGTATTTATTATATCTATAATATCTTCATAAGCTGTTTGTCTTAATTTCATAACTTTTTCTTTTCTTAATAAATAATCTTCTTTTGGTATATATTCAATTTCTTCTGTTCTTTTTATTTTATTTTCTGTATCTTTTCTTGTATCATCATAAAAAATTAATTTATGTTGTTCTTCTTCATTTATTTCTTCTGCTGGAACTATAAGATCATTTTCATTTTCTTCTTCTTGTGAATTTTCTTCATTTATTGATATTGTTGATTTATCTAAAACATTTAATAAAGTATTAAAATTTTCTCTTTCTTCAATATCATCTTCATCATATTCAAAATAGATATTTTCTTTATTTTCTAAAGCTGATATTTCGAAATTTTCTTTGTTTAAATCTTGTATATTAATTAAATTTTGATTAATATAATTTAATGTTGAATTTGGACATCCTGACATATCATATTCTATATTTCCTGCTAAATGCATTAAATATTTTCTAATATATTTTGCTTTTTCTTTATTTTCCATTGAATATAATTTAAATGATTTTTGAGAAAGAATTGTATAAATTTGTAAAATTAATCTATCTTGAATATTTTTACAATATTCTCTTTCAATTATTGTATCATTATAATTTTCTAATATATTTAATAAATATTCTATTTTTTCTTTATAAGTTGTTTTAGAATTTAATTCTTCATCTATTAATATAATTGAAGGAAAAATTGGTTTTGTTTTATCTTCATAATTTAATATTTGTTGAAAAGTAATTTTTAGATTTTGAACTTTTTCATCAGATTTTATCATTTGAGATTTTTGATTTGAACTTTTACTTGTTTGATTAAAAGCATAATTTCCTCTTTCTTTATGTCCTTTTCCATCAATAAAATCTTTTAAATATTTATATAAAATTGCATATTCATTATCTAAATTAATTTCTGCTTTTGATTTTACATATTCTGGATTATTATTTTTATATTGCTTTAATAAATCATAAGATAAAGTTTCACTCATTTTTTTTTCACTTTTTGAAACATTAAATAAAGATGCATCTTTTGATTTATTCATTTTTTTAAATTTGACTAATTAATAAAATTAATAAAAAATAATAAAATAATGTAATTTTATATTATTAAGTATTTGCCAAGTTTTTATTACTCATTGATCTTATTATAAACATTTTTACTAATTCTTCATTATTTGATATATGTTTATCAAATTTTTTAAACAAATTTATAATTCTGAAATTACTATATTTCTTTTGATTAAATAATTTTTTATTCTTTTCAAATAATGGAAATTTATTTTTTAATTTTATATTGGGCATATTTTTTTTAATTGGTTTTAAATCATTTTTAATTTTTATTTTATCATCTTTTTTAAAATTTATTTTACTTAGATTTATATCTAATTCTTTTTTATGAGATTTTGAAATAAATAAAAAATTAACTTTTTCTTGACTTTTATTTTTATTAAAAGAAAAATATTTTTCCATAAGTAATGAACGTTTATTTTTTTTTTGAAATTTATTAACAAATGAAATATTAGAATTTATAAAATCAAGGGATTCTTTTAGATTTTTAAAAGTATTAATTCTTTTAGAGTTTATCTTATCAGTATTTAATTGTTTCCTTTTTTTATTTTCCTCATTATTTAAATTTTTAAACCATGAATCATTTTGATTATTAATATATGAAGATGAAGGAAAAGATAAAAAATAATAATGTTTGTTTAATCTATTTGGATGAGAGAATGAATATTTCATTTATTTAAAAGAATTATAAATTTAAAAAATAGATTTGTTATAAAATATTTTATATTAAATAATAAGGAAATTAGAAATTTTAATGAAAAATAATAATAAATTCTCTAATTTTATAATATATATAGCAGAAAAAAAATTAAAATAAGATAAAAAAATTTAGAAAAAAATTAAATAAAAAATGGGAAGATTAAAGTTTTATTTTTTATTATATTTTATTATAAACTTTACTTTTTCAATCAACTTAGAAAAAACAACTAGCTTTAAAAAAAGAAAACTCCAAGAAATAAATTTTACTTTATCAAGAACTTTAATAAAAAGTGGACAAAAATTTAAAGTAAAAAGTGATACACAAATAAATTCTGTGATATTGGAAAATTCAGAATCTAAAAGAGAAGGATCAATTTGCCAATTAAATGATGAAGGAAAAGAGTTTATTTGTGAATTTAATGAGGAAAGTAAAGTAGGAACATATAACATTTATTATAAAAAAGAAGAAGATATTGAATTTCAGGATACAAAACTTTCAATAAAACTTATAAATGACGATTCAATCTCAATTTCCTCTGAATTAAAAAGAAAATATTATAATATAAAAACTTTTGAAATTGAATTAAAACTTATCGATAATATAGATTATTCTGATATTAATTTATATTTATATAATGATCAGGACAAATCTATATTTAAAAATACTGGTAATAAGTTTTATTTGGAAATTGAAAATACTATAATTGGAAGGTATTCTTTGTTAATTTTAGATAAATCAGAAGATTATGATCAACCTTTATTGAATAGTACATTACAATTTATAACTTATTCAATAAAATCCTATTTTTACAATTTAAACAATTATATTATTTTAACTTATTCAGGAGAAATAGGAAACGTTACTTTAATTAATGAAACAAGAAATATACTATTAAATTGTTCAAATGGAAACTGCTCTTTAGAAAAAAATCTCACTGATGTTTATTATGGAATATATAATTTAACTATAGATAATGAAACATTTAACGATACTATATATTTTTCTATTTTACCTATTGAACTAGAATATTCTATGGAAATAACTGATGATGAGAAAGAAAAAAAAATTGATTTAAGTGCAAATTTGGATAATTCAGATTTTAATGGATTAATTAATGATATTACATCAATTGAATTATATAAGAATGGAAATGAAAGTGATAAATTAGAATATACTCAGAATAATGAACCTATATTTAGAGTTGAAGATAATATTATTTCTTTTAATTTAACTTTAAAAGAAGACACTGATTATTATACTATTAATTTATTAATAAATGAAAATTCAAAAAATTTAGATTTAAAGATAGAAGATCTTTTTCAAATTGAGAATCCCATCAAAATAATTGAAAAATCAGAAAAAGTATTATCCTTCTTATTATTATTTAGAACTGAAAAAGAAGCAGATAATTATAAAAATAATATTGAATTTAGTTCAATGAGAATTGAAAATAGAACAATTGAAGGGAATAAGATTAAGTGTTTTTATGAAATAGCTGGAAATTCAAGTGGCAAATTTTCAATATCAGTTAATTCAATAAAAAAAAAAATATTTCTAATAAGATATGGAATTAAAAATAAATGTCAATTTTTAAATGAATTAAATGAATATTCTCCTATTTATTTAAATTTAGTCTTTGAAAAGAATAACCTTTTTGAACCTTTCTTAAAATTTGAACAAAAATCAACATATTTTGAAGAAGAAAATGAAGAAGAATATATTTATTCTCCATCAAATGAAAATGTAAGTAATGAATATAATATATATATTAATTCAACTTTAATGATTCCAAATGAAGTAGTTAATTTATATGATTCATATGAAGTTAAAAAAATTAGAGGTCATTTTTATAATATTTCATCTTCTGAATCAATAATAATAGAATTTGTGAAAAATGTTACAATAGAAAAGTTATATTTAAGAGGAAATGAAAAGGAATTAAATGATATTGAATTATCATGTGATAAATTAATGGATAAACTTTTTGAATGTCAAACCAATTCATCTTTTATGGATGAAATATATTCTTTAATTTATAAAGAAAATTGTGAATCAAATTTAGGTTCAATAACAATATTAAAAGAAGAGGAAATGAATATAGAAATAGATAGAAAATATATTGTTTTAAAGGAGCTTTCTATAAATAACACTATAGTAGTTTCAGGAAGTAAAAAAAGTGAAATAAAAATTGGTAATAAAAAAATTGAAAAAATAGGAAATTTAACATATCTTTATCTATTTGAAATAAATGAGGAAGGAGATTTAACAATTATGAAAGAAAATGAAAAAGAGGAATTAGGAATTATTTATGTAAAAAAAAGTTTAAATGATTTATTTGATATTCTAGGATATTCTTGTATTCTTATTAAAGATTCTATAGCTTTTCATATTAATTCTAAAAATGAAACAGATGAAAGTTTTTCAAGTATTTCAGGATACATTGTAATTGATAAAAATCAATATAATCTAATTAATGAAAATAATAAATTATATTTTTCTAATATACCCTCTATTAAATCAGGTGATACATTAACAATTTATTTGAAAGAAAAAGATGAATTTATTGATACTTTCGAAACAAAAATTACAACAATTGAATTTGAAAAGGCATATTATAAAAATAATTTCTTATTTAATACTCAAAATTGTAGATTAGAAAATATTTTTAAAATATCATTTGAAGATAATAGAAAAATAAATAATTTGAATTGTACTATTGGAGATATAGAACCATATACATATAATTGTAGTTTACCTGATGAAATAAAAGATTCTTCTTTAATTTATAATATTTCATATGATGAAATAAAATATAATAATATTTATTTTTCAAAATCTTTATCAGAATCCACATTTGAAATAGTGCCTTCAATTATTTTACAAAATACTGAGAAAGAAATAACATTTAAATCCGAAAATTATTATATGCCTTTTTTAAAAAAAATTATTCTAAAAAATAATCAGATTCAAAAAGAAATAAATGAATTTTCAGAAACAGATATATTATATACTAAATTTAAAATAATTTTAGAAGAAACTTCTCAAATAATTGAATTAAGTGATGAAAAAGAAAGTATAGATGTTACTTCAAAAAATTATATAATAAATGCAGTAGACTTTTATTTATTAAATAATGTAATTTTTATTTCATCATCATCTTCAGAACAATCTTTTATTATAAATGTTGAAGGAAAAGAATATGAATCAATTCAATCTAATTGTTCTTATCTAGATTCTGATGAAAAAGTAAATTGTTCTTGTAATAAAATTACAAACACTTCTCAATTTAAATGTAGTATTGAAAATCAATCTGAACCAAAAGATATTACAATTATGATAGAAGAAAAAAAGAATTTTACTCTTCATATAGTTCAGTATGAAGTTAATTTAAATGATTATATTTGTTTAGAAGGAAGTAATATTGAAATTAAATTTACATCAGCTTCAGAATTAGATGATAAATATTTTAATGCATCTTTTGGAAATGTGTTTTCCAATTCTATTAAAAAGAAAGAAAATAATAAAATACAAATCATTAATTTTAATGATTTTAGAATTTTAAATAAATTTGAAATATATAATTTAACATTAAAAGGAATGAATGATAAAATTTATTATGATACTTTATTATCATATTTAGTTATTGAAAATAAAATTGAATCAAACTTAGACCATATTCCATATTATGGCACACAAAAATTAACTTTAAATACTGAAAATGAAAATAAAGAAGAATATATAAAAAAAATCACAATTAATAATTCAAATGATGAATTTGAATGTGAAAAATTATCAATTAACAAAAAAACATTAGAATGTGAATTTAATTTTTTAGATTCTGGCAAAAAAGATGAAGAAGCAAAAGAAATGAAAATTTTATTTGAAAATATTTGTGGATTAACAATTGATTCTGGTAAAGTATTATATTTAGGAAAAATTAGTTTAAATTCAATTTCACCTAAATATTATAAATTAAATAATGAAGAAAGTTATAATTTTTCATTAGAAATAAATCCTTCTATAAAAGATGTTTCTAATTTAAAAATTATTTTTAAAGACAAAGAATTTGAAAAAAATATTTCAAAAAATGAAAATAATTCTTATTATATTGAATTATTAAATTCTGATAATATTGATTTAAATTATTATAATTTAATTATTAAAGATAATGATGTTTCATATAATTCAGATGTTAATCTTCTTATATATCAAAATGATATTCAATTAAAATCAAATAATGATTATCTTTTTAAAGGAGATATTCATTCTTATAAAATTTATTTAACAAATTCAATTTTAAAAGAACAAATTGAATCAATAAAATATAATAATGAAGAAATAACAAATTTTGAATTGAAAAATGAAAATGATAATTATTATATTAAAATAGATTCATTTACTTTATCAAACGAATCTAATTTCACCATTTCAGACAGAGTTAAAAATGAAACATTTAATTATAATATATATTTAATAAATTATGAACCAAAAATTTTCAATATAAAACAAAATGTTAATGAAACAATTCAAATTACTTTTGATAAAATAATTCCAGAAACAAAACTTTTTTTAAAAGATGAATTAGAAAAAGAAATAAAAATGACTTGTGAATTAAATGAAACATTATTATTATGTTCATTTAACATATTTATATCTGATTTAGAGATTAAAAATTATAGTATAGGATATGGAAACACATTTGAAAATGCAATTTATGATAATGAAAATATAACTTTATTTTTAGAACCAATATATTTTACATTAAATAAACAATATTATATAATCAATAATAAACAAACAATAAAATTAACAACTACTTCTAATATTGATATGATTGATAAAATATATTTAAAAGAAAATAAAGAATTTACTCAAAGTGATGATAAATCTTTTACATATACTTTAAATGATGAAAATAATGGCACTTATATACCTTATTATACTGTAAAAGAAGATTCAACAAATATTTATAAAATTCAATTAAAATCAGGAGAAGCAAATATTCATTTATATGAAAAAGAATCAGATTTATATGAAATAGAAATAAATGATTGTAATTATTATAATGATACACAATTTTCAGTTAAAATTTCAGTAAATGACTTTCCTATTGAAAAAATGAAAGTATTCTTAAATAATGACGAAAAAACAATTAATTTACAATTAAAAAGCGATTCAAATTATGAATATATATATAATAATGAGGAAGATTTAAGTGATTTAAAAAATAGTATATTCAATTTAATAATTAGTGAAAATGACGATATTAATTCATATATATCTAAAAAAGAAATATCATTTACTGATTTTGATTATGATAACAATTTTAATTATATATATGATACATTAATATTTACTCTTACTAATTTAACATGTGAACTTAAAACTGCAAATATTCAATTTATAAAAGGACAAAAAAATACTAAAATGGAATATGTTGAAAATTCATACACCAATAATGAAGTAAAATATGATTTTGATTATTCATCATTTGAGGATTTATATGGTTTAGGTATTTTCAAAATATATAATGATGAATTAAATGATATTTACTTATCAAAAGAAATTAAATCAGCTACTTTTACGATTACTTTTCCGGAAAAATTAACTGAATCTTTAGAAATAAAAATAGAGAATGAAAATAGAGATTTTTATAATGTATTAATTAATCAAATTAAAATTACTAAAAAAGATTCTTCTAAGCCAATAATTTATACAAAAAATGGAGAAAATAAATTTCAGTTAGATGATAATGTTTTTACTTTTAATATTCAATATGAAGAAAAAGATGTTTATATAATTAATTCTATTGGAATTGATGATATTAATTCAAAGGAACTTATGGAAAATAATATAATAGGACAATTATTTATAATTTCATCACCTTATTATGTTTTTAAATCTAGTGAATCAACTTCAGAAAGTGATATTATATTAAAATTTAATACAAAAAAAGAAGCAGAATTCAATAAGGATAATATTACAATAGAAAATGAATTAATTAAAGGATGTATATATAATAATGATTTATTTGTTACATGTAAATATACATTTAATAATGAGACAAAAAAATATAACATTTCAGTTAATGATAGTTCAGTTAATATTTATGTTTCAATTTATGAAATTTTAGAAGGTGAATGTCAAACTATTTTAAATGATTTAGGACATAATTCAAATATTAACATTTCGATTCTAAGACCATCAGATTCTATTGATTTAAAATTATTATATAATAGTCATTCATATGATATTGAAGAAAATAATTATTTTATTATTCCAAATGTAGATTTAAATTTAGAAATTACATCATTTAATATAACATATGAAAATAATAATTTAAAAGAATCATCTGGAGAAATTCAATTTCATAAATTAAAAGAAATAAATAATATTGAAGGAAGTTTAACTAATACTATATCTTCTTCTATCAATATTACATCAGAAGAAAGATTTGATTTCCTTTATATTAAATATATAGAAGAAGGAGAAGAAAAATATTTAAAATCATCATCATTAGAAAAAGATAATGATAAATATAAATTAACTTTTGATTTATCAAAACAAACTTTAACACCTGGAAAAAATAATTTGTATTATATAGATGAATGTAATTCATATGTTTATATTGGAGAAATTAATGTTTTAGAAAGTAAAGAAATTGAAAGTAAAATGAATAGAAAATATATTATTTATGATAAAACAAATACTCAAATTGAAAAAATAAAAATAACTGGAACTAAAAAAGATTTATTAAAATTATATGGAAATGATAGAGAAATAAAAAAATCAGAAGAATCAACTGATACAGAAAATTATTATGACTATTATATAAATGAAATAGGAACAGTTAATTTCTATTATGAATTAGATGGAAATAACATACAGATTGGAAATTTAACTATAATAAATGATATTTCTGAATTAATTACCATTAAAACAGAAATTCCTTCTTGTAGTGTTAAAAATAATGATGAAGATTTATCAATTATATTAAGTAAAAATGATAAATTAACTTCTTTTGATTCAATTGATTTATATTTAGATAAATCTGATAATAAATTAAAATTTACAAAAAATAATGAAGAATTTACTTTATCAAAAAACCAAATAAGTTCTTTATCAGAAGAAGGAAAATATAAAATAATAATAACGGATAATAATGATACAAATGATATATTATATCATACTCAATATAATTATACTAAAATAACTTCAGATAATTTTTATTATAAAAACTCAATTCAATTTTATGAACTTTCATGTAAACCAGAAATTAAAATAATTAGAAATTCAAATGATGAAATATCATATAATTTAATATGTAATGATATTACAGATGATAAATCTTTATTATGTTATCTTCCAGAGGGAGCTAAATATGGTCAATATGATATATATTCATATAATAAATTCTTATTCACTTCATTAATTTCAAATTCTTTAAATGATGCACAATTTGAACTTTCAAAAGAAAATAATAAATATACATTACTTTCAACTAATGATTTTTATTTCAATCAAATTATTTCATTAAATATTGTAAAAGATGAAAAAGAAGAGGAAAAATTGGAAAATTTAGAAATATCAGAAAACTCAATATCATTTACATATAATATAGAATCCTCTCATACTTATATAATATCTAAAATAACTACAAAAAATGGTGAATCAAAAGAACTTTCAATTAATCTTAATACTGATGAAATTAAACTTATTCTTCCAAATTCTCTCTTTTTCTATGTTAATACTCCTTCAGATTCAGGTTTTATATATATTCAATTCTTTCAAAATGGAAAATATATTTTACCGAGTGAAGCTTTAAACAACATTTATATTAATACACAAATTTCAAAATGCACTCAAATAAATGATACTACTTTACTCTGTTATTTCTCTGTTCCTTCTATACCTAAAGAAATAATTGTTTCTTATAATTATTCAACAATAGAACTATATAATAAATTTTATATTTATTACTATAAAAATACAATTTATTCATGTTCAATTCCAAAAATAAGTTTAATAATAAACTCACCAATAAATTCAGATAATTTAACTCTTCAAGTTGAAAAGAAATTATTTAATAATCCAAAAATAATAAATCAATCAGATTATAAAATCATAAATTTCAATATTGAAGATTCTTCATATTCAACAAAAACAAAAATGTATATTAATAATACTTATGAAATTAATTCTCCTCTAAAAAGAGAAATAATAGAAAGTGCAATTAAAAGCTTAACATCCTCTCTTCAAATAAATGTTAAGAATCAAGAAATTCAATTTACTTTTGAATCAACTTTATATGATGGAGATATTAACACAATTTATATTATAAAATCAAATTCTTCAAATGATACAAAAGATTCAATTTCTGAAACTTCAAAATGTGAAATTATATCTGATAAAGAATTAAAATGTTATATTGATATTCCTGAAGAAGTTGAAGAAGATGAAGAATATTATATTTATTATACAAATTATTGTAATGATTTAATAAATTCTAAACAATCCATAAAACTTATTCAAACTCAAATAATTTTAGAAAAAATTGAAGGAGAAATGACAGAAGGAAAAAAAGATGAAGAATTGAAATTAATATTTAAATCAAAAATCGTGGTTTCAAAAATAAGTAAAGTAACATTAAAAAAAAATGAATCAGTATTAATAACATCAAAAGAATGTTATGAAAATGACACAAATAAAAAAGATATATTATGCGTATTTAATTTAGAAACAATTGAAAAAGGAAATTATACTTTAACATCATATACTTATTATTCTCAAATATATTCTTCAAATCTAAATGTAGAAATAAAAGAAAAAGAAAATGATTGTATAGAAGGTCAAATTTATGATGGAGAATGTAAAATTGCAGAAGAAGAAGATAATATAGGTGATAAATGTAAGAGTAATGTATGTAATGGAAAAGGAAATTGTATCAATAAAGGAAATTCTTTTTATTGTGAATGTAATAATGGATGGACTGGAATTTATTGTGAAACTAGAATAAAAAAACAAATTGAAAAAATTGAAGAAATTATTCAAGATGTTGTTATAGAAAAAGAAGAACAAAGTTTTAATTTAACATCAGTTAATAATTATATTTATCTTCAAGAAATGAATCATTTAATTAAACAAAATAATATTAAAATAAATAAAACTATTACTAATTATGAGAATAATATTTATAATAATGCTTTAAAAATTATTGATAATTTTAAAAAATTAGAAGAAAAATCAAAAATAGTTGTTAAAAATATGATTTTAATTCTTGATCTTGCTATTTTTGCAAAGTCAAGAATGATTCAATTAAAAAGAGATAAAAGAAGAAAAGAAATATATAGGAATTTATTGGAAGATGTTTCTGAAGATGATGAAGAAAGAATAAAATTAAATGCATTAATAGAAATGGTAAAAAAAGAAATTTTGGAAAATCTGAACAATACATTTGAACCTACATATTTTTTAGAGAATAAAGAACATATATCTTATGATTATTATGTTTCAACAAATTATATAACAAGTTATAATCAACTTCTTTCAGTTCCAAATTCTCATTTTGAAATAAATTCATGTATAAATAGAAGAATAAAAAAAGAAGAGACAGATAAAGTAATAATATTAATAGTATTTAATGAAGAAATATCAAGTTCAAAACAAAATATTGAAAATGAAGTTTCAACTTTAATTTCAGGAATAATAGTTGAATTGGATGAAAATATGAAAATTACTGGAGAAGATCAAATATCATCGTGTAGTGGATCAGGTGAAATTTCATTTAATTTATTTAAAGAAATAAATTATGAAAAATATTACTTTTATAAAAATAGAGATATTGATATTTATAATAAAAATGATAGTGCTTTTCAACCTTGTTATTCTAATATAAAATTTGATTGGGATTTACCACAAGATATGAGAATGAATGAAATTTTTGAGGGAAAAATTTTAGAAATAAATGAGCATACTGGTTGTTCTTATAATGGAATAAATCAAGAAACAAGAAAAATAGAATTTATATGTGAAAATATTGGAAAAATATTATCAGAAGGTGTTAGTGCTACAATAACATCTTATAATCTTAATTATAATAATCATTTAGATGATTTACCAACTTTATGTCCAAAAATGATTAAACATGTAGAAAATAATATTGCTTTTTGGGTATTTTTCTGGTTATTTGTTCTTGCAATAACTTATAGTTTTATAATAGTTTTAAGTAATAACCAAAGTAAAATTATTGAAAATGATAATTTAATAAATAACAATGAAAGAATTTCAGAAATGCAAAATTTGAAAGGAGGAAATGATAGTGATATTGAAGAAAATAAATCAAATAATTACCATCTTAATGATAATAATGGAAATTTCAGTATTAATTTTGTAAATAATATTAAAGAATTACATCCTTTATTATCTCCTTTTAGAGATAGTATAATTTCAGATAAATTAATTTGTACTTGGCTTTTATTTGCAAATATATTTAATAATTTAGGATTTAATGCTTTATACTTTACTAATAGAATGTTTAGAAAGAGAATAGAAAATGTTTATAGAGATAATTTCTTTTATCCAATGGGAAAAGAATATCTTAGAATATTTTTAGCTCAATTAACTTCAATTGGATTTACTATATTAATTAGATTAATTAATCTAATTACTTTAAATAAAAGACAAGAAATCATTGGGCAAGTTTCAGCAAGTGAAAATCAAGAAGAAATTATTAAAGATTATCAAAAGAGTTTTACTATAAAAAAAATAATTAGTTTAATATTAATTCTAGGATTAGATGTATTTTTCTTTTATTATACTATGGGATTTTGTGCAGTTTATAGAAATACTCAATATGGATGGTTTTATTCTGGTATTTGGGCTATGTTATTGAATTGGACTTTATATGGATTTTTTTATATTTTCATTATTACTATTATTGAAACATTTGGAGGAGGAAGATTTGCTTATTATATGAAAAGATTGTTTATTTTCTAAAAAGAGTTTTTTATAAATTAGATAATTGGGTTTTTTTATTTCAAATATGCTTTAATTTTTTTATTATTATTTTGTTTTAAATTTAAAAAAAATAAAATTTTTTATTTTTATTTATTATAATTGTGAAAATGGAAAATAATTCAAATTCGTTAAATATTCAAACTCCTATTAAAAACGAAATTTCAACAGATAATTTGTCTTCAATATTTGCAAAACAAAATTCATATAAATCAGAAACAGAAAAAGTAAATTAATTTATTTATTTTTCTAAGAAAAAAAGCAAAACCTTAAATAAAGATTTTAACTCTTCTTTCCAACAAAATTTCGAACAATTACAATTGGAATCAAAGTTAAATAAAGATTATAATACTAAATTAGAAAAAATGAAAAATAGAATAAATAAACTTCAACAAGAAGAAGAAGCTTTAAAAAAAAAAATTGATTTAAACAAACAAAAAAAAAAAGAAGAAGAAAAAATAAAAGAAATAAAAATTAAAAGAAAAAATGAATTAAACCAAATGAAAGAAGAAAGAAATAAATTTATTGAAAATAAAAAAAAAGAAAATTCAATGTTAAAAACAGAAGAAAAAAAATTATTAATATTAAGTAAAGAAAATAATTTAGATTTAAAAAAATCAAAATATCAGAATGCAATAAATGATAAAATATTAATGAAAAATATAATGGAACAAGCAGAACATTTAAGAGTTAATAAAAATAATTATAATCATGAAAAAATTAAACAAATGCATAATAAATTTGAAGCAAATAAAATGAAAAAAAAACTAGAAAAAGAAAATGATTTAAATGAAAAATATAAAAATAAAATTAAAGTATTAAGAAGCAATAATAAAGATTTAATTAATGAATTTAATAAATTAGAAAATTTAGAAAAAATATATTTAGAAAAATTAAATATTACTAAAAATAAATCTATTGAATTTGATAATTTTAGTAAATTAAATAAAAAAATAAATAATATTCGGAAAAAAAGAAATTTAAGTGTTATAACTGAAAAAAAAAATTATGAAAGGAAAAATTCTTCAACACAAAAAGATAATTATAAAAAAGAAAGATTTAATAGTCAAGATGATAAGATTAAAATTTCTTTAAATTCTAGTTTTAATATTACTTATAATAATAATGTAAATAAAAAATATTTAAAGAAAGAAAATTTTAATGAAAAAAAAACAATTCCTTCAGAAAAAAAAATTCAAAAGAAGATATTGAAAAAAAATAATATTTAAAAATTAGATGATTTAAATTTAAAATTAATATTTTAAAATATATTATAAATTAAAATAAAAGAATTATTTAAATATATTATTCCAATTTGAAAATAATTATTAATTGAGTATTATAATTAGAAAAGAAAAATTATAAATTATTTCAAAATATATTATCAAATTTATATAAAATATTAAGGATATGTCAACTTTTGTATTTATTTTATTTAATAGAATTATTTAACAAAAATTCCAATTAAATAATTTTACGTTTATTTTCTTTAGAGAACTCGAAAACAATTTATTGTTTAAAAAATAGAAAATATTTTCAAAAGAAAAGTAAAAATAATTGAATAAATTATTCTTTAAAGAAAATACTCTATTGTTTGCCTTAAGTATATCTTAATGAATTGCTTTCTTTATTATATTATGAACTTTTGTTATTAATATTCTTCAATTACTAGAAAGTTAAAAATTCTAACATATACTTTTTTGAATCTTTTAAGCTTACTTATTTTCACATTTAATCTTTTAAAAAGATCTGCGAATGTTTATAAATTTTATGTTTGTTCTGATATTTTTCCTTCTTTAACGAATAATTTGATTATGAATTATTTCATTGGATTTTCTGTTTATTTTGTTTATTCTATCTTTATAAAGTGAAGTTTATCTTCCTATAAGAAATATTTAACGGTTATAATTGTGGATAGTATACAATAAGAATTTTTTTTTGTAAATTGACTATTATGGATAGAAAGTTGAATTTGTTTTATATATTTTCATTAATTATTCTGAATTTTCTGACTGAAATAATCAATCTTTAATTTTTATTATCATAAGAACTATTTTAATGATTGAGATAATTTATTTTATTAATTTTATAATACAATAATGATCAATGATTCTTTAAATATTTAAAAAAAAAATTAATAATTTTTTTAGTAAAAAAATTCAAATATTTAATCAAAGAACATATTAAAAAATAAATAAAATTATAAATACTAATGTTTAGTTCAAATTCACAAATCAATTTAATAGATGATACAACAATAAATTTTAATGAAATATCAAAAACTGAAAATTTAATAAAACAAATTCAAAGTTTAATAGAAATTGAAGATATGAAAATGAATTATATGAATCAAAAAATAAAACAAAGTAAAATATTATTACTTTATAATTTAGAAAAGAAATTGAATGAAATATTAAAATTAGAAATTAAAAAAATCAAGAATACAAATAATAGAAATAAAGATCAAATTAATATTCTTCAAAAAGAAAATGATTTTCTTCAAAAAATGATAAATTATAGCAGAAAAAATAAATTAATAAATCAATTGAAATAAGTTAAAAATTTTTTTTAACTAAATAAATATGTAATACAATAATAATTTAGATATAATCTTATAAATATTTTTTTTAAAAATTTTGCCAAGAAATTTACTTAAAATTTACTTATTTTTCATTCTTTAAAATTAAAATTGTCATTTTAAATTCTTTTTACTTATAAATTATATTTTTTCTCCATATGTGAAATAATTATAATTCTTATTTATTTATTTATTATAAATATATAATTTTATATATTTTCATGAAATTAAAATTTAAATTAAAATAATTGGAAAAATAAAATATTTTATAATGTCCATTTTAAATATTTTTAATTTTTTTTAAATATATATAAAATGTCTTATTTTAACATGAATCCAACTAAATCGAATATAGAAAAAATAAAAAATAAATCCAAAGAAAAAATTCATAATTATTATGAATTTGGTGCCCATTTTAAATATCTTGATTTATATGGTTCTTTAGTAAATTTATATAATATTTTACCTTCTGAAAGATTAGGAAATAACGGAATTTATTTTCAAGAAGAAAATAATATTTATAAAGGATTTTCAAATGAAGCATATTTTATAAAAAAAATTAAAATTACTCTGAATAAAAATAAACTTTATATTCCAAAATTACACAATAAATATTTAAATTTAAATAATATTCAATTAAGTAAAGCTTTATCTCCTGAATTTAAATATAATTATTCCAATAATCAAAAGTCTTTTTTTTTAAATTATATGAAAGAAAAACCAAAACATAAGAAATATTATAGTTCAATTAATAATACTTCTGAAAATATAAATAATCCTTTTTATTTAATTACAAATAAATCAAAGTTTAAAAATATGTGCTCAAATGATTTTAGTATAAACTTAACAAAAAATATGATTAGAGAAAGTAAAAAAATTTTTCTTCCAAAAATTATAATTAATGAACAAAGAGAAAATAAATTTTTAATATAAATTACTATAATATAAGTACTAAAATAATGTAATATAATTGTTAAATGAAAATAGAATATAATATTATTTTATAATATGAAATAATAAATATAAAAATTTAAATTATATTAATAATTATTACCATTATGATTATAATTATTTAATCTTCTAATTAAAGTTCTATTATTATTTTTTTCTATTATTAAAATAATCATTAAAACTGTAATAATAACAATAATAAAAAACAAGAAAATTTTAAGAATATTTCTTTGTTTTTTTTTAATCATATTTTCTTTAATAATATTGAAATTTTCTTCCTTAATATTTTTAATTGTTTTTGGATTTATAATTTGAATAGGATTTTTAAGAGGAAAATAATTTATATTGATCCCTTCATGAGAATTAATAAATGGTTGAAAAATAAATTGATTATTATTATAAATAAAATTGGGTATAATTGTAATCCCTAGTAAAAAAGAAAAAAAAACTAAAATCGGTAAAAATAATTTTTTATTGTTTTCTTTTTTATCATTATTTTTTTTTTTAATAGAAACTTCCATTTTTAATTAAAACATATATTAAAAAAAATTTTAAACTATGTGGTTTAATGTTTTTATAATTTTTTAATGAACATTTATTAATTGAGTAAAATAAAAAAATATATATTTTGAGGATTTTACTTTTTATATTTTCTTTTTTCCAATCCACTTAAAACTTTTTATAAAAAATCTTTATAAATATATATTTAATCATTATATTTTTTTAAAATAAATTACAATATAAAATAAATTTTGTTAAATAATAAAAATAATCTTAATAAAAAAAATGAATTATAAAGTTTTTTGTAAAATTAAAAAATATTCAATTGAATTATTTTTTTAATAATAATCAAATAATAAGAAATAGAAAATATATTTTTCTTAATTTTTTTAAAATTCAGATTTAAATATAAATAAATTGAATAAAAATAAAATTATTTTAATCAAATAAAGTAAAACAGTTAAATTAATTATTTTTCTTCTTTTTCTTTCATAAAATCATCTTTAATAAAAGTAAATCCATAAATTCGATTTAAATTAATATTATTATCATCATATTCTTGGTCAGTAAAAACAATATTTTTTTTCTGTATAAATTCACTATCAATTGTATTTTTATCGACCAAATTTCTTAAAGGACTAATTTTTTTATTTAAAACATCTTTCCAAATTATACCTTGAAAAAATTTGTGCTTTTTAATATCTTCTAGATTAAATCTTAAGTTTTCATCTTTATTTAAAATTCCTAAAATTAAACTTTTTAAATTTTCACTTATAAAAATATTTTTTTTAAAAATTATTTTATTCTTTAAAATATTATTAAATAATTCATCAAAATTTTTTCCCTCAAAAGGAGGAACACCAAAAAATAATTCATATATAATAATTCCAATTTGATAAATATCACTTTTATAATTTATTCCTTTTTTTTCTATCATTTCAGGACTTAAATAATAATAAGAACCACAAAAACTTTTACTTCTATTATTTATATTTGAAATTTCTTTAGCTAAACCAAAATCACATAATCTAATATGATTATCATTATAAATTAATATGTTTTCTGGTTTTAAATCACGATAAATTATATTTTTATTATGTAAATATTCTATTGATAAAATTAATTCTGAAATATAAAATTTTATTTCTTTTTCAGAGAAAGTTTTTTTTTGTAAATGATAATTTAAATCTCGTCCAGAACAATAATCTAATATAATATATAAGTTTAAAGGAGTTTGAAAAGAAAAATGCAATTTAATTATAAAAGGATGATTTAGCTTTTTTAATATATTTATTTCAGATATTGAATATTTTAATTGATTATTTTCAATTAAATATTTCTTTTTTAATACTTTCATTGCATATATTTTATTATCTAAAAGACATTTTACTTTAAATACTTTTCCAAAAGTTCCATTTCCAATAATTTTTATTATTTCAAAATGTTTTAAAGATATTTTTTTTTTTGGAATATTATTTCTATATATATTATTCATAAATAAATTATTATTTAAATTAATGTTTTTAATATAATTTTTTTGTTCACAATAATTTAGTTCATTATTAACTTTATCACTTAATTTATTAATATTATTATTATTATTATTATCAATAATAATTTTTTTTAAATCACCTCTATCAATAAAAATTTCGTATTTTTTTGGTTTTAATTCTTTTAAATATTGATTAACATTATTAAAATTTTTTTCAAGCAATTTAAAATATTTACAGAACTCAATTGATTTATTGATTCCAAAAACCCAATTTTGACAAGATTCTTTTGAATAAACTTTATATCTTTCAATATCAATATAATCAATATCAAAGAAAAATTCTTTATCAGAATTATTACCTTTAACCATTTTACATTTTTTAATTTCTAAAATAGGAATAATTTCATTTGGATTATTTGGATAATCTAAATTTGTTTTATATCTTTTTATAAACCCTAAATAAGGGTTTAATTCTATTATTCTATATCTATAAATTGGAAGCATTCTTCCTGTTTTTTCTACTTTTCCATATAAAATTGGAGGGTAATTTTCTATTTTTGGTAAGTTATTTATAAACTCATATTTTTGAAATACTTCGTTTTGGTTTTGTTGATTATTTTCTATTGTTTTTTTTACTTTATTTTCGTTATATAATATATTCTTTTGATTATTATTTATTTTATCATTAAGTGATAATTTTTCATTTAGTATATTTGTTTTAATAGTGTTTATTTGATAATAGAAATTTAGTTTAGAATAAAATTTGAATTTTATTTCATTATATTTTTTTATTTTTGATTCATTATTTTTGATTAGAGAGTTGATTTTCTGTAAATAAATTTTTGAATTATTTCTAATGTAATAAAAAGACAAAGTAAATTCATTAGTTAATGTTATATAAGTTTTTATAAGTTTAAAAGTTAATTTTTGTTGATTTTCTTTAATATTAAATTTATCAGAAATAATTTTCTTTAAATCTTTAATATAAAATGTGTTTGAAGGAACTTTTATTTTTTTGGTTACAAATTTTTCATTTTCAGAAAAATCTTTAAAAAAACAAATGAAAATTTTCATAGAAATATTAATTTAAATAAATATTTTTTATTTATAAATAAAATTATATAATGTTTTAATTTTCTTTAAATTCTGCAGTAGGATTATTATTAAAATTTTTTTCTAAAAAGTTTCTTGAAGTATCATTTTCAAAATTATTAATAAAAGGATTATTATATAAATTACAACTTAAATCATTTAAATTATCATTATTATAAAAATTTTCAAAACCGAATTTCTTCCTTTTTTCTAGAACTTCTTTAACAGAAATTTCTCTAAAATATTTTAAATCTTTATTTAATTTAATGATTTTATTATTATTTTTGAGAGGAAATTTCCTTTCAGAAATTAAAAATGGATGATTAAAATAATTTTCTTTTTGGCTTTTTAATTCTTCTTTTTTTTTAATAAAATTTCTTCTATTGAAAACATACTTATTTATATAAGGAATTTCTAATGAAATTGTATTTAAATCATCTGAAGAAATTGTTTTATTTATTCTCGGAGTAAAAGTTGTTTCTTCATTATTTTCTGTTACTATTTTTTTTATTAATTTGATTAAATTATATCTTTTTTTTTTTTGAAATAATTCATTGTTTGTTAAAAATCTTCTTATTATTTTCATTCTCGAGTCATTTCCTTTTTTTAAATTTAAGTTTGAAGAAGCATTTATTTTTGGTTTAAAAGAATAATTTATTTCTTTTTTTATATTATTAAATCTCTCTTTTTCTAATTTCTCTTCTTTTAAAATTTTTTGAAGTTTGCATCTTTGATACAAATTAATATGATATTGAATATTATTTTTTTTTCCTTTTTCTAATTTTATTTTTTTATAATAAGGACTATTTATATTTTCACTGCAAAATACTCCTTTTGAAGTTTTATTTATTTCTTTTTTTTTAAATAACTTACTTTTTAAATTTTTTTCATTGAAATTTTTACTACCAATAAAATTTATTCTATTATTTATTGTTTTTTTAAAAGATAAATTTTTTTTAAGCTTATTTTGAGTTTTATTTATTTTTATTGAATCAAAATCAGTATTATTAAGAAGATAATTAGATTGATTGAGATTATATAAATGTCCGTTAGAATAATTTTTTTGAAATTTTAATTTTAAATTTTTCTTTTTGTTTAATTTTTTCCTTAAATAATTATTTTCTATATCTTCTTTTGTTTGAACATCATCATCAATTAAGGAAAAAGATAACAAGCATTCCTTTAGTTTATAATCAATATCACTAATTGGTGTATAATTCATATGTAAAATTTATATTTAAAAAAAGATTATTTTATTTAATATATAAAAAATTGGGGTATATTTTATTTAATAAATAATTATAAAAATGAAATATTAAAAAATTTCTTCTTTTAATATTAATATTATTTATTTATATTTAATCTTTTTTTTGATTTTTCTCTATTATTTTATGAAGATTTATTTATTATTCTCTTTTTTTTTATTTTTTGATTGTATTAAATAATAATAATTAAATTTTAATATTAGTTATTCAACTTCATATCGTATTTAAATTAAATATTAAATTATGATTACAATAAAATTGATCTGAAAAATAATGTTCTAACCTGTCTATATAAAAAAGGTGCTTTCCACACCTCAATCTCTTACCTTTGGCTTTCTTCTCCTTCTCAACCTTAACTATTCAAGTATAATCTTATTTGTGTTCGACCCATAGTTAATAAAACTTAATCATGAATTTTGGACTTTCTGAGACAATTTTGAATGAATCTTAGGTAATAGTATATTTTCCCATTATTTATATAGAACGTCTGAAAATAAATGTTCCAAAGCATTCCGAAAAAGAGGTGCATTTTACTACACCTCAGAATATATATCGTTGCTATGAACCAATCTTGTTGAGGCTCGGAATCAGAGCTAAATTATATGCATATGGATAACGTTAAAGAATTTAGAGACAAAATTAAAGAATGACTCTGATCCTTAACCTCAACACACTATTATAACTATTGCCACAGAGAAGTCAAAGTTAAAAATCTTAAATCTCTGGAATTGCCAAAATGAAGCGATTTTGCTCGGAATCCATTAGCGAGGGTGACAAATTAACAATTCGGTCTTATAAGAACAATTTTAGTGTTAAAATGTCACCACCTATATTTACTCTTTAGTTGCTTACTTACTCAATAGATTACTCTGAAATAGATAACATCTGGATGCTCTTCGTATAAATTGTGTACTACATTGCACAACCAAACATCCTTTGTATAGTTTCTAAAATGAAGAACTTCGTATGTTGCTCCTATCTCATCATGTGAGATTAGTTTCAATTCGCTATAATATTGAATTTCCTCCAAACTTACATCAAGAGTAACATACAAACCATCAGTGGTCATTTCATCCAGAAGCTCTGCTGCATTACCAATCATTTCAAGATCTTCTTGGTCGCCATCATAGTCAGGATATTGAATATACCACTTTCCATCTTCCCACTTTTCAAATGTTATTTCCATATTACCAGCGATATTTACTCTTTAGTTGCTTAAAAACGGGGATATCCGAAACAGACTCAAATAGTAAAACACACGACCTTACTTTGATAGCATCGTTGCCAAAGATTTCATAAACGGACTTCTCGTTATTAAGCACGGCTTCTGATATTTCTACCAGCCTGTCTCTTAGTTCAGGATGTTCTATGTAAGCCTTTGCTTCTTCTCTTCCATCCAGTCCATAGAACTGAGACATTTCAGAATGTCCTAGACCATACAGTTGCGGAAAGATGAACCATATCCAATGAGTTTCTTTCTTACCATTTTTTACTTCTTCAAGGGCTTTGTCATAAGTATTCCACTTATCCTGAGCTTCAATAAATCGCTGTAATCCTTTATATGCAGCATGCAAAACGGGTTTGTAAGCGTCACGAGGCTTACCATCACCATCAATTACCATAGGACCAGCGATTTTAACTGCGAACTCAGCGCATTTCCCTTTCGGTTTTACTACTACCGTTGATTCTTTCGATTGTTGTGTAGATTCTTTTTCTTTTCTCATAATAGTCACTTTATTTGATAACCATTTACAACTGAATTAGTTTGTCTAACAACTCTCTTGCCTTGTCACTATAAGGAGAGAATAATTTGCAATGTTCTTTCATGAGAAATAAAGAGTGTTCTTTGAACATATCTTTAGACAATGGCATATTCAACAACTTTTCTATTTTCTTATTATAATGATTCTCAGACGGTTCTGGTATTTGAGACAATTCACCTAATGCTTTAGCTTCTTCTTGAGAGATAGCATTTACGTTAGCATATTCAGTGCTGTTTAGAACCGGAAACTGAGCTTGAGTATCATCGTCGAACGGAACATACCCATCGAAATCACCCATAAAGCACTCATAATGGCACATGAATCCACGAATATTTAATTTATCGTGAAATTCTTCCAATTTCTCAAAATATTTATTCATAATTATAATAAGTTCCTAATAAGATATGAGAAATAACTTAACTCCCGATTACTTTTACTGCTTGTTCAAGAATGTGAACTTGTGCTCTTATAAAGCAATCTATTCTATGTCCCATCCAAGTTCTTTTAATGCTTTTTTGTAAATAGGATTATCAGAATACTTAGTATAAGAAGTAATGGCTTCACGTAAATGAGCCATCATAGCGTCCGTAAATTCTTCAAATAAGAACTTACCATAATCATAGACTGTCTCTACATATCCAGCCAAGAACCATTCACCACTCATAGTGATTTCTTTCCATCTTTCTTCACTTGTAGCAATAGGATAACTGATTTTTATGCGACTCAGTCCATTCTCAGGTTCATCTTTCCAATTATTTTCATAGAATTGGAAAAGATCATCACCTGCACCGATACTTTTTATTATCTTTACCATATCTATAATGTTTTCGTTATTTGATAATCATTTCCTTCCTGCCGATAGAAGGTCTATCTAATTCTTCATCAGCTTTAGCCTTATTTCATCATTCCGTTATCAATCATCCATTCTACAATATTGTGGAAAGCATCGCCAGCCATTCCTCCACCACTTGCAGGAAGTCCGAGTTTATTCATGCTTACAATCATGCTGTATTTTGGAGCATCAGCAGGGAAGAAACCACAGAATGCTACTTGATATTCGGAAACAGTATTGTTCCTTTCATAATATTCATCAACCTGTGAAGTCGCTGTTTTACCAGCTACCTGTATGAGATGTGAGCCAGCCTTTCTTCCCAAACCCTGACTTACCACATGCTCTAACGTTTGCTGCATCAATGCTATATTTTCTTTCTTTGCAATATGTTTATTGATTACTTCTGTAGTGCCAGGCACCAATGTTGGCTTCACCATTTTACCATTATTAGCGATAGCATTATAGAATGTCAGCATCTGAATAGGAGCGATTTTTCTGTTATAGCCTATCGCACTCCAGAGAATATCCTTATTCACCCAATCGGAATCTTTCGGGGAACTATAGACAGAAGGACGAAAACCTTCAATTCCTTCAATGCTACTTGGCTGGCCGAAACTCATAGAGTCAAGTTTATTGAAGTAATCCTGTTCGTGTCCTTTAAAAAGACTCCAGATCGTCTTACTGATTCCGATATTTGAACTTACTTCTAAAGCCCGATCCAATGTTACTTTACCATAACCGCCTCTACGCCAATTATGATCTTTTATTATCCGATCGTCATCTATCTGCCACACGCCATTACCCACATCTACAATGTCTGACAAATGAGCTTTACCAGTTTCCAATGCGATAAGAAGTGAAGCTGTTTTCATCAGTGAGCCTAATTCCTGTTGATAAGCAAAGTTCTGGCATGGTTGGAACTTACCTTCAAAGTTGCGTTCACGGCCAGCCATAGCAAGAATCTCTCCTGTCTGGACATTCATAATGATTACCTGACCTTGCAAACCGTTAATCTCTGTTAGCTTATCATTCAAAAGAGAGTCTGCGGCATGTTGTAATGCAGGGGAGATTGTCGATCCTTCTTGCGACATCGGTAATGTATTGTCAGTAGAGCTACACCTATTAAATATAAGATAGCAGACAATAGAGAGTACCACACAGACGGCAGCTACTATCCATTTCCAAGTATTATTTTTTCTATTCTCAGTTCCGAGTACCTGTAATTCGTCATTATTCATAGTTTGCCCTCCTTTTCCGATTCAATTAGAGTTTTCAACTGTTTAAGAGCCTCCTTTGAAGCCTGAAGAGTAAACGCCTGATTCACTTCCATGTTCGACATTACTAATTGTTGCTTGTTGACATTGATCTTAAAGATGTACGCACGATTAACAATCAGCGACTTACCAATTCGGATGAATGTCATTGCCTCTTTGCCAAGTTGATCTTCCATCATCTGCTGACAATGGGCGAGATTCATTGTGAACACATATTCAGTCTTATCATGCAGCACCATCGTGGAGTAGTTGCCATCTGACTCTACATAAACGATTCTCTCAGGTCTTACCCTAACAAGCTCGTTGGAATTCGATATGATCAGTACTTTGTTACTCACTTTATTCGCCTTAAAACAAAGTTACTTCTTACTCACAAGCATTACAGGAAGTCTACAACCAGAGAATAAATCAGACGTTGCATTCTCTAAGCCTCTACGGTGATTATAAGTCCCTCCAAATGCTATCGTCGCAGAATATTTTGTATCTACATCTCTGCTATCTTTTATCCAAAATTTAACCATATAACTGTGCGAAATAGAAACAGCTTCTATATATCCAGTAGTCCCAAACTCAATAACATTACCATTAGGCCCCACACAATATGCTTTAAGCAACTCACGAGAATCGTCTAAATCATATTTCCATTGACAAGAGCTCCACAATTCATCCCATTGTTCTTTTGTTGGAATATTCATTAAATCAGCATCTTTATATGGAAGATATGAAATACTGTTGCCTTCCTTCAGGAAATTCACTGCCCACATCGTTCCGCTTGGTAACCCGAGGTCAATAAAAGCGATGTCATTATCCGAATTAGAACTTGCGATTCCCTCGTCCCGATCCTTAACACCGTCCCGATAACCATCAGCATATGCCTGAGCAATAGCTTTACTCAGTAGTTCATTCGTTTTTCCTGCAGCATAATTGGCAGCTCTTTCATTCAGATTTTCCATATTCGAAGCACTTTAGTTTGTAAAGATGTCGCAAATATAATGCAATTATTTGAGAAAAACAAGTATTAACTATCTGATTTGTATAAAATATGCGTTTGGTTGTATGAAATAACCATGAAGATGCATACTTCCGATCTATTTTGATCGCAGATGGTGACATTTTAACAAATAAGCCTTATAAGAACAGGTTTTTAGTTAATTTGTCACCTTCTCACCGTTTATTATCTCTGGTATGATAATTCTCTTCTATTATGTTTGTATCTTCATTCATTGTGTATTATAACAATGTTAATAGGGTAATTTATTCTGCTTGAATATTATAGTTGAGAATAGTTGGTCGTTTTCATATGATTTTATAGTAAAGGACGTAATAATTCCACTTTTCTTTTCTAATGTAAGCACAGACTTACACATGGTTTTTTGCCCTTTCTTTTTACTAATTGTTT
Organism: Isotricha sp. YL-2021b; assembly: GCA_023805745.1. Classification (NCBI taxonomy): domain Eukaryota; phylum Ciliophora; class Litostomatea; order Vestibuliferida; family Isotrichidae; genus Isotricha; species Isotricha sp. YL-2021b. The sequence goes on along the minus strand of JAJJKW010001798.1, from coordinate 1,948 downwards.
TATTAAACTCATATCTTGTATCACTAACCATATCAAAAATCGCACTTTCTGTTGTGTTCAAAACAGAAAATCTTACTGCTTTATCATAGAAATTAAGAGTAGCTTTTGATCCAAGTCCAGCATTTTTCCTTCTTTGGATTTCATCGAAACTATAGTAACTACTGCTAAGTATCATGTCTGAACAATAGAAAGTCTGTGCATTAGCACTTACTGTTACCAATAATAAAAACCCCATTAAGAGAGATCTTAACCCAAATTTATCTTCCATAATTATTATCTTTTGATTCCTCATTTAGTTTCTTAACCATAAGATCCGCTATTTGATTAATGTAAGCTATGACTTCTCCGTTTGCCTTAAAATCGTGATAATCCTTTTTCTTCTTTTCTTTAAGTTTTCTATATTCCTCTCCAGTTATCCTTTTCCCCTTTTTGTCGTACCAGTAATCATCCAAGTCTTTATTAGTCAGCTCACCTTCATTATCAGTCATAGACCCGAATTCATTTGAATAAAATCTATCAGGATTATTGGGATCATCAAACCTCTCCATAATTCGGAAATATGCATTTTTAAACTCTTCAACATAATAATTTGACCACCCCTCATTATCGCATTGGTATGTAAGAAAAGAGGCAACATTGTTTCTTATATTCTTTATAAGTCTGCTTTTGTCTAGCTGGTACGTGCCATATTTATAATATATGACAGCCTGATTTGTTGTAGCTGTGACTCTTATCGGGCTGAAAGTAGAAGCTAACAATAAAAAGATTATTATTGTAATATGCAGACGATTTGCCAAATATTTACAATTCATATTATTTCAGTTTTAATTTGCCAACTATATGAATTATCATAATTAAAAGTATATCATACCAAGATTAGGAACCCAGACACGATATGTAAAATTCTCTCTTACAAACTCACTGTCGCTTATAGACACCTCCTTCGCATAATAATCTTTACTTTCCCAACCATAAGCTCCTTTGGTCGCAATCAGTTTGATGTATCCTTCTCCAACTTTTACTTTAATCAACATCGAGGCCCAATCTTGACGACTTTTATTATAATAATAGCCTCGTGTAGTCATTATTTCTGCGGTTTCAGACTGTGGAGTATTTTGTCTATAATAATAATTATTCTCTGTAGTACTTCTATTTGGGATAAGAGGAGTATACCCAGAATATGGTACATCAGATTGGGCTAAAATTGGACATGATGTCATCAGAATCGCGACAAATAAAAGGATTTTCTTCATAACAGCTTGAACAATAATATTGCCAACCAGCCTCCCAGACATCAGCGGTAAATAATAAAAGGCGTGGGAACTTTAACTCATTACGCAACTTTGGCTCTGGACTGCCTGACCGTGTAATTAAGCAAAGCCCACGCCAAACGATATAATATTCCCACTTGGGGAGTAAAATATCATTGACGTGGACGTTCTTGCTCATCATCTACGGTCAGTTGAATTGTCCAGATTCAAGTTGCAGACAACGTGCTAAACGCCCTGTCGCAGCTAACTCCGAAGAGTCGCTTTGACCTTACAAAGGTAGTAAAAAGACGCTTAACAGCACAAGAACTTGCTTATTATTTAACTTTTATTCATTAAATCAGAACGTTAGACAGTCGTAGGTCTCTAAGATCTCTTCCTGCCTCAGTCCCAAGTATCGCTTCGTGATGGCTACGCTGGAGTGATTGAAAAGCTCCATCAACTTTACCAGCGCCAGTTCCGAACTGTCACTATTCATGTTGTACACTTGCCTACCAAAAGTCTTACGCAGGGAGTGGCAACTGAAATGGTTGATCTTCAAGCGGTACTTGCTTTTCAACTCCTTCAAGATGGCATTGATCCTCTGGACGCTATAAGTTGTACCCTTCTGACTTACCAAGATAGGAGATTCAATGCCTATGGGCTGTATATGAGTGAAACAGTCCTCGATATGCTTCTGT